>JAYMTP010003006.1:0-18053 GCA_036897365.1 Geranium brycei
TTACATTTATGTTTTCTTTCCTTCTTTTTTTTCAAAGGTCTATTCTTTGGCTTCGAATAAACAATTTCTCCTATTGGAGAACAGACATGCACTAAACCCTCCCCATGAACTACGTAAATTGGTATACTTTAATCACGTTCGTACAAAGCAAATATTTGTTCGAACGTCTCATCACCACTAAGTTCTTCTATGGACTCTGCTCCATTTATGTAAGGGAAATTGCAAAACAGTTTGCTTACTGGCTCATACCCTATTTTCTGGACCATGCTAATCATTTTCACAATTGAACTTTCATCTTTACTAAACCCCATAATGTCCACAGAACCCCCTTCATATTTTTTAGTGTGACTCAAAAATTTACCCCCAAGGTGAACCTCAAAATACCTATTATCACCATCCTCCAAACAGTTGGCTTTTGGTTTTTCTGCATAATTAATCAATAAACATTCATATTATAAACCGTTCGGACCTTCAAAATTAACCATGAACGAAACCCTAACATGCAAACTATTGACATGCAAACACTTCAATCAACGATTCCTACACCGATAACTATAAAATAAACTACGGATTCAGTTTTACCTCACAATTTTTCGGAGATCTGGGGGCTTCGTCTCTGGATTCGGCCAAGGTTTCAATCGGTGCACTTGCTTGGGCCTTTGCCGGCTTTCCTGGCTTCGCTTTAGCCAGCTTCGGTTTCGCGGGAGGATTCGATTTCGCCGGAGATTTCATCATCGCCCTAGGTTTCGCTCTCTGTGTCGTTCTCAAGAAGTCAGACAGTCAGCTCAGTATATTGTTTGAATGAAATAATTCAAAACACTAATCTTCTTTTAACTCAGCTCATTAGGGTCATTTAGGTCTTTTCACTCGTCAGATTAACAGAGTTATAACGAAAGTTGACATTTGTCAATTAATGATCTCTAGATGTAGCTCACTGTCCATTTTGAAAAATTGGGTAGTTATGTGTATTTTGGAGATTGTTGGGTGTGGTTTAGTGTATTTTACCCCTTATAATAAGCACAAACAAAAATAATTGAAATCAAATTTTGCTTTAGAGAAATTTCACATAAAGTAATAAATACGAGCACTTGCATTTAGGTACACTTGTTTAAATATGTTTTTCATTTACATTCACTTAAAGATTTTCTTGAGTTCGTAAGAACTAAACCAAATAATTTAACACCATTTTATACTATGTAACATATTTTTGTTGAATGACAATTCTATCCTTCGTCTTTAACCTCTCTCTTCTACGCTCACGCGCCTCGCCAGACTGGTTGCCTCGCCAGAGTCGTTGTTCAGGGCAGAGGAGCTTCAGTGGAGCCAAAGGATTTCGTTTTGTTTCGACATTTTGGGAGCTTTTCACAGAAGCTTCGACACCTTCTTCCCGCGTCCACATCAGTTTCTCCAGGTGAGCTTTCGTGGGGAAAAACTTTGTTCTAGGCAAAAGGGTGTGAGACAAGGCTATGATCGACGAGGCGCGGCGGTAAAGAGAGATGTTATTTTTGGGGTGTTTTTAGATCTAGGGTTGGCCTGAGACTGTGGCGACTGCACAATAGAAAGGTGGGGCCAGAGATCTTCTCGGCGGACATGGCAGAACAGTTATTTTATGTGGAGTTTCAGAAGTGACGGTTGGGGCAACTGGAGGGGTGCTGCTGAAGTTGTGTAGCTGGAGGGATATTTCGGTAGAGTGGTGCCTCATCATCGAGAACGAACACACACCGGATAAGATGGGTCGTTGGCCGATCCCCGATCAAGACGATGGAGGTAGCTGGAAGTACAGCTCGGTCGCACTAGAGCTTTGGGATGATGAAAGCCAATCTAATCAGGGCTCCAAACCAGACCAGATTCCAACCCACTATATTTGGCCGAAATCTCCGACCGATTAGACTGAAAATTAAGAATTTTTTCAGCCCGACCAAAAAATTGAGACAAACTAATGGTCCAGTGCAAAATTGTCATTTTAATTTTCTTTATGCAAAAAGCCTAATATACCTCAACCTTTTAATATAAATTAATCATTCAATAGAGGGGCAAAATTGTTATCTAACAATAATCTATTATAAAGTGTAGAACAATAATAAATTGTTTGGTTTAAATTACCTACAAAATTAAAAAAAAAAGTATAAAAAAACAGGTTTGAACAACAAATGTACCAAGTTGCAATTGTCCATATAATAAATAGGAAGTGAAATGTATTGACACGAATTGATAAATGGAGCGCAGGGAACGGGTCAATGAGATCCAAGTATATAAAATGCAATAAAATGATACCAAATCAAATGCGATCATCACAAAGTTGGACGCATATACCAAATTGGATCTACAGTCGCTGTCACGAGTTGACAATTTACAATCCGACCACGGCCGACGCACCTCCTCCGGGGCTCACCCGGTGGCACTTTCGTAATTCCCTACCCAGTCAACGTCGTTTTTTTCAATCACTTATATGAGCACGCAATCTCCCTCTTCTCCTTCTCCTTCTCCTTCTTCTATGCTGCTACGCTCTCCTCTCCAGACTCGCACTCGCACTCGCACCTGTCTTCTCAGGTCAATTTCATATTTTCCCAGAAAATTTGGGGGTTTCTTCGATTCTGATTCTCTCATCTTCGTCTCCAGGTCTCGAAGCGCGAGCATGGCTCCTCCGATCCTCTCTCTGGCCCTGCCTTCCGAGACCGGTCGAGTTCTCAGCATTCAGTCTCACACCGTTCAGGCACGCTCTCCTTTTCCTGTTTCTGCTTCTGGTTCGCTTATGTTTCTGAGAATTTTGAGTCAGAATGACTTGATGTTGAGGACTTGGACTCTTCTGTTGTAGCTGTTTATGGACAGTGGAATTGTGTTTTGGTGATTGAGTTGTATGATGAATGTTTGTTTCCTGAATTGATTTCCATGCTGCAATTAGGTTATACTTTGTGTTTGATCCCGTGGAGTGTTTATGCGATTTCAGAGGACATTTCTGATTTCTGAATTCTGAGTTCTTACTATGAGCTCATTAGTGTTGATTTTGTGGTGGAATGATACTATGTATGCTTGTTCCTCTCTAGTTGGAAAAAAAGCAAGCACTATGTCTACTTAGTAATCCATTGGTTTTGAAATAATTTCTATGACAGAGTCCATGTGCTAATGTGTTGTATTGCATTGTGGAGATGTTCTAGATTAAGAATTCTGCAGTGGGGTATACTTTGATTTTAACGCCATTTCTTCTACCTACTTAGGGATATGTCGGCAACAAATCGGCTGTATTTCCTCTTCAGTTATTGGGATATGATGTTGATCCAGTCAACTCGGTGCAGTTCTCTAACCACACGGGTAACCTGTTTCTATTACTTTACTCACAACTGTTCCAGAAACTGGGGCCGTTTGTATAGGTTTAGGCATGGTGTCCTAGATAAATGTCGTGGATAAGTAAGATTATAGTTTAATAAACATGGAAACGATGCAGGATACCCGACTTTTAAGGGCCAGGTTTTGAATGGAGAGCAGCTTTGGGATTTAATACAAGGCCTTGAAGCAAATGATTTGTTATACTACACCCATTTATTAACAGGTATGTTTTACTTAGTTTATCTATATCTTTTTTTTCTGGCAATAAAACAGTAAATACTATCCTAACTCCATACTCCCTTCCCACCCCACCCCACCCTATCTGACATAACCTAACCTAACAAAAGCCCCTACCCCACAGTTTATCTATATCTTCTTCTATTTCACGTGATAAAAATTTGGACTTTTGCCATTAAAGCAGCATATCTCCAGACAACAGGAATATATACCTCTTAGTACATGAATACTTTTTTGGTTGAACAAACCACCCCTATTTTTGTTCTTGGGCACAATGTGTTCACTACTTCGTATCTATGATTATTTTTGCTTTATGGTTTTATTTTCTTGGGTCCAATTCTAGTTTTTATTGGTGTTTTTGCAGGTTATATCGGTTCAGTTTCATTTTTGGATACTGTATTGGAAGTTGTGAAGAAGCTCCGCTCTGTAAATCCAAAACTTACATATGGTTAGTAAGTATTAGTCGTCACCCTCTCATAGCAAGCATGGTTGTTGTACGTATTTTCACTGCTCTTTAGAATTTCCTTCAGATAATTTGGTGACATATACTACTTGTGATAAATAACTGTTCTTTTGTAATGGCTTCTATTTCCTCTGTTTATTGCAATGAAACAAATATACTATGTGCCAACATGTAAACTGTGATACAGTACATGCAAATGCTGCAAGTATAAGGTATGATAATTGATAATTCCATGATAAAACACCTCTTATGCATCTTATATGGTTAGTAGCAAGTCTCCATCTGAAGTATAGCAAAAACAACTTAACGCGTCTTATAAACATAGAATCAAGTTATATGAATATTTTGTAACATATATGAGTGATACATATTGTCTTGAAGCTCTAGATGCAAACCTTGAAAGGAAAGTGTTTTATTTTAGTATACGAATAAAATGTCATTTAAATACTGCCAATAGCCAAAGATTTTTGTATCAAGACAGGACGAGTGGTCTTTCGTATATGCATATTGGATACAGATATTTATGAGGTGCAAGTACTAAATAGTTTCCTTGGCTTGCAAATTCTTAGTTTAGTTCGATGTATTGGCAAATACCTTCTTCCTTAACATCAATTTGGTCCTAACTCCTAAGTAGAACCTTAATGAGACAAATCCTGACTGGCTTAAGTTAATATCAATGCACTACATTGCCTATCTTTAAAAGCTTAGTGAAGTATTACAATGCACTACATGGCCCTATTTTGCCGAGTTCTCCATAATCCCGAGTTTTAGAACCTTGATTTATATTCTTACTAAAGATGGCATTTTTTGTATAGTTTGTGATCCAGTTATGGGTGATGAAGGAAAGCTCTATGTACCCCAGGAACTGGTATCAGTATATCGTGAGAAGGTAAGCAGTAGGAATGATACCATGAACAATTAAATTTTGCATGCCAAGCTATGTCTTGCCATTCTTGATTTCTTCTAACTGACATCTAAACCCATTCTTGGGATTTTCATGGAAACTTGAGTCCTAAATATTGCAGTTTGAGCATATAATCATGAAAAACTCTCATACATTCAATATCTCTTTTATACAAGAATTTTAGCTTTATTTAGATCTGATGCATAATATATCTGTCATATATAACTTTTTGCTAATACTTAATTTCTCACAAAATTTGTCGTGATTAGGTTGTCCCCGTTGCTTCAATGTTGACTCCTAACCAGTTTGAAGCAGAGCAATTAACTGGGTTGAGGTAGTAGTAGATACCATTCAACCAAGTTTGCTAAGCATACCCTTTTCATTTTGTATCCTCTATGTTGGATGCTTGTGGTTATACTCTGTAGTTTAACAACCGAGTGAGCTTTTTTCCCCTTGCTGAATGTTGAAAAAGTCTCTGACATGCAGTGGATGAATGGGTAAATGATCAAATAACATAAAACACATTATACATGCTCTTATTTATAATAATCTCATAAAATCACACCTCCAATGAGCCATGGCTTGATAAGAGATGCTCCTTTTAACGCTTTGGTTTACATTTGCCTTACCTAGTCTTTGTCTCTGTCTCTCCAGCCTGATCAGTTATTCTTAATCCCTTGTTATTAGGTTTTGAGGTAGCAGTATCACTTCCCACTCATACTTGTGTAGTTGAACACATTTTTATTCATCTATTTAATGTTCTGTTATACTTCTTGACAGAACTACATTCTTCTTGTTGGTGCATATCCTGTGAACCAAACAATATACCTGTTCAACTATGATTATGCCATTATAATTATGTTTATTTTTCGCGGAATTAGAATTTAGAAGTATAATTAGAGAGAGACACTCCACAAACCATGTGCTGCACAACCCACCTCACATTCAACCGAAGTTGAATGCACCATCTAAGTGCTTTTACCATGTTTAGGTAGAAAATATTCATATGTACAGAATAATCTCCAAGGAGGAAATCAAGCATATAAATGAGACAGGGTGTTAGAATAGTCCTTTTACAGTTAATTAGTTATACGATATCTTGCAGACCCTCTAGCATATTTGCAGTCACTCTATTTTTAGATGGTTTTGTGCATCTCTCATCTGCAGCTACTATGAAGTCTAAAATGTCAAAGAGGTTATAGTTGGACTATTAATATGCATTATGTATATCATGTGGTGTCTATTTGCTGTATCTCATCATGCCTTCTTGCCAGTGTAGCTAATTTTCATTCTCACTATACAATTTTGTCACAGGATCCAGTCTGAGAAAGACGGGCGGGAAGCTTGCAACATTTTGCACTCTGCAGGACCTTCAAAGGTTTGTTGTACCTTCCATCTTGAATATATTTTAGTTTTGACACACATCTATTTTGCGATTTGTAAGCTTAATAAGGTCTAGATATGCTTAATTTGGCTATCATATTCTGATGTTTTCCCATCTGGACAAAATTTCATTAATCGGGTAGATTTATCATATAAGCCCTAATATTATTTTAAAACACTACCCCAACTTCTCTTTCAGTGGATAACCATGAGACTTGTATCTTTTTCATAGCCTCTCAAAATAAATTTTGTAGACTCTCATGTGGCTCTTTCCCCCTCAAATTTCATAGCAAAATGGTGGAAACCCTGAATTTATAATTTTCAGGTTGTACTTACAAGCATAAACATAGAAGGCAGTCTTCTCCTCATTGGAAGCCATCAAAAGGAAAAGGTAGGTCCTTTGCTTGTGTCATGCGGAGTTGGTACTAATTGCTATGATATTTTATCTCTGTTAAACTTGGTCAAAATAAAACTTAATTGCAAATTGTTCACTCTGTATAGATGAATTAAAATAAGTTGCAAAATACATGCGTTACTGCTATACTATATTTCATGTGGAAGATGTGTTTCTGTATAGATGATGGCTACCTAACTTGATTACAATCAGCTCCCTTATGATCATGAATTTTGATTACCTGAATCTATTTGTTGTGTTCCTTGCCCTATTTCAAGATATTCATTCTGTCATCATCAATATAAATTTCTTAGTTCTAAATGGTATCTGCTTTTCACTTATCATTGTGAAGTTTAATGTTCTGACTTTGACGCTTGAATACAATAGGGGCACTCTCCAGAGCAATTCAAGATTGCTATTCCCAAAATTCCTGCATATTTCACGGTAAGTTATTTTCAATATCATCCTTACATATTTGCTATTTTAACGTGGTTCATCGGTGGTTTATTGAAGTGATTACTTAATTGCTAAGATGAAAATGTTCACTGTTAATTTTGATCTTTTCTTTAGGTTTCATTCTTAATGGCCACAGGTATACTCGTTTAATTATCTCAAAATTAATGTTTACATGTGGATGTGTGTGCAGGGAACAGGAGATTTAACTACAGCACTTCTACTTGGCTGGAGCAATGTATGCCTCTATTTTATATTCCGATTCATGGCTACTCCTGCAATGTTGCCAGTTTTATTTTCTAATTAACTTTTTCTCTTTTCCATGTAGAAATATCCTGAAAACCTTGACAAGGCAGCTGAGCTTGCAGTCTCAAGCTTGCAGGTATTCCTTCGGCCATTCTGTAGCTCTGTAGCATATATTTGTAGGGGTGGAATTGATTCTGAAATCTCAATCTTGGAAACAGCGTAAGGAGAGTAGGTTTAGTTTCATTATACCATGGCATGAACTTAGCAAGAATCATGACTTCAAAGTTTAATACACTCCAGTAATTTGACTTGTTTGACCATATGCTTTAGGTATATCACAATCTAAGGCAACATATTTGTTGTTTAGGGTTGCTTTCAGTAAAAGAACATGATAAAGCTTCCTTGTCGTATATAGCACATGGAAAATGAAGAAAATTCATTGCAGAATAGTATTCAAGCAACAATTAACTGATGGTTTGAATTATTACCAATACTTGTAGGCACTTCTACACAGGACATTGAACGACTACAAAAAAGCTGGATTTGACCCGCAAACAAGTAGTTTGGAGATTCGACTGATTCAGAGTCAGGAAGACATTCGCAACCCAGAAGTTAGATATAAAGCTGAAAAATTCAACTGAGTAGGCAGTGTGCAAGTCTACTTTATAAGATATTACACCAATTCTTAGATTATAATTGTATTTTCTTTCACAGGGATGGTAAAATAATAACAGATGTATTTCATTCATTTGTATTCTTAAGGGTGCAGCTTTTCAGGTATTGGAAACTCATAAAAAACAAATAACTCAAAATGAACATAGATTTAGACTCATTGCCCTCGGCCCTCATATGTGTGCTATCGTGGATAGTCACTGTATCAGCATGAAATTATTGTTGCGCAAATTTTGCTTTCAGGTCTCAATTCAGAATGTTGCTAGCTTGGCTGGCCATGTCACCCTTTAAGAACTGACTATTAACCTCCAGCTCAAAATACACAAAAATGTTTACACCAACATCGACATGTCAAAAATCTTTGGTAAACCCAATAAATCATGTAATACACAAGTGCGAAATAAAAATATATTTTGAGAGTAAAAGAGAGAAATAAATACTTTAGGAATGGAAGGAAGAAAGTGAGCTAGTGGAAAAAAGGACGGAGATTCTCTTTCTCCACAATAAGACGGTAGATCTAAGGGAATACGACAAGAAATTTCGCTACTTAGAATAGTTAGAGTTACTGCTGCCCCCTTAACAATAAAAGGTAAACATATGAAAACTTATCTGCCATTTAGATCGGAGAATTTATTTTGAACCCATGTACATTGGATTAATAAAATACCTGCTGATCTTCGAAGAACCTTAATCTCCGTCTACGATTGTGATACCTCGAGCATATTTGGAAATGATTTTCTCCTACAACTATGCTAGGGTTTCTGATTAAACTTGATCAACAAAATTGAAAATCAAAGTGAAAACATGAAGTTGGGAAGACCTACACAACAAACTAGCCATGGTGGCAAAATCACAAGTCCGTGCAAGAGAACTTAACTTACTGACAGTACCCTCCCCAATGTGTATGTTGATGCAAAAATATGACACATACCCTTTAAATACAGTGTGGCGCCATTAATGATGAGCGTTCAACCCCAGTCAGACGATCTCCTATCCTACGGCCCTCATTTCGTTTGCATGTTCGCAGAATAGGCCCTAGTTCTCACCCGAATGGGGATCTCACTGTAATAAATTAACATGAGGAAACTAAAGAACTAGTTATTGAAGTGCTATCCTTCTTTAACAAATGGAAAATGGTTCTAAGACAATTATCACTAACCTGGCAGTCTCTGACAGAGGTACGGACTATGAGTATCAACTGATAACAAATCCTAACAAGTCCAGAGAAGTCACTATAAACAGAAAGTCATTTCCGTACACATTTATGATTGCAATATACACTAATCACCCAAATCCGCATTTTTAATTGGACATGGAGATGCTACTTCATATGGCTACTATTGCATAAGCCCAGCTGTAGAGACATGAGAATAAGAAAGATGAATATCAATTTATCATCTAAGTTCAACTTACACATTAACTCACAATTTCAACTTGCTTCAATGAAAAAAGATGCATTATTCTTGTCAAGCATATAACCTGAGCACTCAGAACCTCAAAAATTGGAATCCCAGAATGCAGCAATCCACCCACCTATGCTTCCTCGAAGTATTCCGAATATAAATCTAAAACATAACACTGAAAACGTGAACTGCATTGAAACTACTATTTAATAGTTCTTCAGTGAAGTGCCGCCTCACATAAATGGAACTAACACAAGTAGAAAATTGATATATTTCAGTATATTTACACTGCAACAGCGAATCACTGATAGTAAAAATATAGTTTGTCTGAAGAAAAACAATATAGGAAATTAAAGGATAATTTATCATAAAAAAGTTTTTAGCTGAATTACCTTAAAAGAAAAGAAGGAAATAAAGCAAAGACCGGAATGCGCGAAATCAGTTTCACCTCCAACACTACATAATCATCTTTAGTCAAGTGGTGAAGTTGGGAGTATCTAGGACTGTATGGAAGGTATATTCAAGCAAGTGCTCACAAGTAAATCACAAGTCTGTCCCATCACAAAGCTATTAGCAGATAGAAAGCATATGTCTGAGGAAATCAAACATACACAAAATTATTCAGGCATCGTATATGTCAAATAGCCAACAAATGAAACCTGGTAATTGAAGTGGTGCGCGGCAATGAATCTAAACACAGATTGCTTCAAGAAAAAAGTCGAGTTCCACAGCAAGCAGATCATTCTCTGCAGCAGCCAATATCTTTCAGCGCCTCAGCTTCTTTTACATCCATGGTGAAGCTATATTCCTGGTCACAGCCCAAATAAGAATCACACATGAGATACAAAGTGTACAACCTCATACCAGCTTCTGCATTAGCGGTGAATTCAAGCTTGACCTTCAAGTTTCTTTGCAGGAATACTCTCTTGATGGCAAGCAGCTTGTCACTTTCAGTGTCACCTACCACCAACCACCACCCTTCTTCTTTGTCTTCTGGAAACCTAGGGCCATAAACAGATCCTACCTCTATCCCGTCTTCCAAATCCCTTTCAAGAATAACTTGCAAAGTCACAACTTCTCCAGCAATCACTTTGTCACTGTTCATCACCTCATACATTATATCAATATTTGGATAATGCTTACAAAAGGTTGCAATATCCAGCAACTGTGTATCTGACATCTCCAGAAGCTCCCTTCTCTTCTCGTCCCCCATCTCCATCAAATAAAAAATACTCTCTATGCTCTTTTGAGAGTTTGCTTGCAATTTCTTGACCACATCATTCGTCAAGTGTGGAAGTTGTAAAAGAACTGAATCCCGCTCCCACATTCCTTGAGTCACCATTTGGCTCACTTCCATTGCAAGAAGTGTATGACCAAGGCCCTCATAGTTGGACATCACATCGACCATGGCTTGAAGCAATCGATTTGTTAAAATCAGAACTAGTCGCTGGTCAGATGCAAGTTCATCGCCAACCAATTGCCTTGAAAAGTGGGATTGCAGTAGCACATTTGCCTTTACATGAGAGTCAATGCAAGTGATATTGCCAGACGAAAACCTCTGGTGATTTCTCAACCTCCTTATTAATTTCTCATCCCCAGATCGAACAGGAAGCTCTGCATACTCTGAAGCAGAAGTGAGAATCTCCAGTAGAGCTTTCATTTTTGTTTTCGAGGAAGCCAAAGCACTGAAACGTTCTATGGTAGTGCAACTGACATGATAATATGCAGCTATCCTCCCAAGGTTAGAAGGAGAAATATTGTTGTCATCTTCAATTATGAGGCATTTACTGGCCTCCAAGGCATTCAATGTGTTCTCTACAAGCTCAGATAGATGATCAGACAGATGCCTATGGCTTACTCCATGAAGGTTGTAGTAGTTTGGATTTTCGGTTAGCCTCCTGTACATGAATGTCCATGTTAAATAATCCACAGCGTCTTGTTTACTTTTGATGACTCCGGCAGCAACTTCTGCGTTTAGATGCTCGTGCAGGAAGTACTGTAAATGGCTTTCTATAGGTAATGGTTCGTACAAGAACTTTTTGAAGTACTCTTTATGTGGTGCATGACAGAGCACCACACACTTACCAGAACTATCTAGCAGAGGTCTACCTGCTCGACCCATCATTTGCAGCATATCAGTCAGCGGGTAATCTGTAGGGGTATTTTTATGCAAATGCTTATCATAATATTGTGTCCCCATGATGACCACCAGCTTTGCAGACAATGGCATCTTCCAGCACATGGAACTACTCATAACACATATTTGAATCCACCCATCACGGAATAACTGCAATACAACTTCTTGATCCTCGCCGGTTAAAGTTTCATGCAGATATCCTATACCATGAGATAATGTAGCTCTGAGAATTGGTTCCTTAATTTTGTCAATGGAAGGCTCAAGCTCTCCTAGGGACTTCAGACAAAATTTTGACTTCGCGCCACCACCCACATTGGAGTACATCATAAAATCCACAGCTGTTAGTTGGACACATTTCCCCGCAGGAACAAACACAATAGCAGGTTTTCTGTCCTCACAATGTTGGGCAACTCCCTTGTAAGCTTGCTTCGTCATTATCTGCATTCTTCCACCAAAGTCAGCCACATCCACTGCCTGCAAGTGTGTTTCAAGAGGCACAAAATGGGCGGCTGGACAAAAATTGAAAATTCCATGAGAAGTGGACCCAATCCATGCACCAATATCCTTGGCATTTGCAAGAGAAGTTGAAAGAGCAACAATACGAATTTTGTTCTGACTCTGACTTGCAAGATATCTCATCCTGCAGATTATTACCTCCAAAACTGCACCAGATTGGCCTCCAATCAAGTGGAGTTCATCAACGATGAACAAACTAACCTGCTGAACATGCTTTCTCTGTTTCCATCGCAGTGATAGAGCATCCCATTTCTCAGGGGTGCTAATGATTATTTGACCCTTCTCTAGCAACTTCAAATCATAAGAAACTTCTCCAGTTAATTTGAATACTTGAAGTCCAAGACCTCTTCCAAACTTTCTTTCCCAGTCACAGTATCGTTCCAAAGCAAGAGCTTCCATTGGAGCAATATAGACTGCACACATTGTGTTCTCAGGTCCCTTTTGATGATTCCTCAGAAGAGCAAACTCTGCACAAGCTGTCTTTCCATTGCCAGTGGGTGCTGCGACCAACACATTTTCATCTGTGTTAAACAAGATGGAGAAAACCTGAGTTTGAACAGGATTGAAGAGCTTAAAGTCTTGATAGAAAGCTTCATAAGATGGATTCCTCAATGCAGTCACAGGTAGTGGTTGCAAGTCCAGCAACTCCGTTGGTGGAGGGTACTTTTCAGGTAAGATAAGATGCCTGAAAGATACAGGTAACACAGAATGTGAACCCAACCATCTATCTGATATTATATGGATGAAGTACTCAGGAGGCAGTGGTTCAGAGATCGCCACTGTGAAATTCAATGTGTGATCCTCATCAATGTACTCTTTGTTCAGAATGAAGTATTCGTGATGGAGAATATATTCTCCATTATTGTCCTCCACTATAACCCAAAATGGCTCTGCAACTCCATGGACCTTGCCATCCCACTGGAAATCTGGCGTGATAGTGAGTTCAAATTTTAAAATAGTACGAGTGATTGGCCAAACTCTTGCTGCCAACTTAACCCTCGGAATCTGGTGAATGAGCCTGTGAAGTGTTCTCCCCATTTTGGGCACATGAATGAGCTCCCCAATCTCTTGAGGGGAGAGATCATAATATCTTTCCCAGGCCAAATTTTTCTTCTCAAGCTTCATCAAAATATCATATGGAATGCCAGGGAATTGCTTAAGGGGTGTTTGAACAGACCACATCCTCTTGTTAACCATTTTGCATAAATTCAGAACTCTCTCAGCTACTCGCGCCCATCCTCTTTTTAAGACAATCTCAAAAAGAGCTCGTAGAAGACGTCCAGCATTCTGTGTTATGAACATCATGTCAGACGCCAGTGAAAGCCCTTCGAGTTTTAGTTTTGATATATATGCTTGGAGCAAAACATTAACTTTGGAACTTGGATCTTCCAGGCTTTCCTTAATTGGTATAGGGACACATGATAAGAGCTTTGCTAGCTCCATCTTCTCATATTGTCTTACTGTCACATATTTGAACTCTTCACTTAGGCAGAACAATTGACAAATTTCAATATCTCCCATTGTTGGCTTCAAATGGGTATTATATGTAGATATGGTCCCATGAGTTATATAGTAGTAGCTAGCAATGCGACCTAGATCCGTACCCTGAAAAAGTCCACTTTTCTGGTCGTACTTCACCAAATTAATCCTGTCCAGGGTAGTTGCAGCAGTGTGAATCTGCATAAAGAATCATAAGAACATATGAGAATTCAAACAAACAGTATGGTACTAAATTATAAGAAAATCAAATGAACCCTTATCGTATACTGAAAAGTAATAATCTATTGAAGATGGAAAAATAAAGTGAAAAATTTTAGATTAATTTCCTTGCTCAGAATACTTCATTATAAACAGCTATAACAAACAAATAAGAATCAAACAGTGAACAAGACAGACTCAGGCCATAGAACACAAGCATGGATTAGCCCCTATAAGTAGTGTCATTTTACCACAAAACATAGTGGTTTTCTGCCCATTTCATCAGAGATAAGGAGAGACAAAATACTAGATTACGGTGTTATGCACAGTAAGAGTAAATACTGGATCCACGGAAAAAAACTATTCTCTTAGTCGAAATCAACGAAACCACTGATGTAATGTTAAAAATTAATGCATGTTTAAGTAATAGTGATATATATTACCTTGTTTTTCTTCTAGGATATTTAATTATCTAGGATTATACTCAGAATCCCAATTTGTTCAATAGTGGCCTCTAGTTACTTAAGAATAAGATACACTAAAATTCAGACCTATGCTTTTATCTCCCCAATAATAGTTTCTGCTTAGAAATATGGTTTTAAGATTAATCGCCTTTTTCAATTTCTAGTTTTCTCTATTAAATACAAAAAAGTCTATGATTTGGAGCATATACAACTATAATACACTCCCTTATCACTGAAATTTTCACTTTCAAATCCTCTTGCTGTTAAATTCACACTTTTTCTATAAATCCTATTCATGAGGTCAATATCATCAAAAGTTAAGCAATTGTTCTATATAATATGTTCACCTACTGTAAAGAAATAATAACATCTTAGAGAATATCAGTTACCATCATAGATCAGAGAGCATCAAGAGTAATCAAACAAAAATGATATAGTAAAAGTTATAGATGCTTACCAGATCAGCTCTCCTCTCCGTCAACGTGTTATCTTCAGTAAGAACATGAGGTGCTATACCATACAAAGTTGGATTCTTTAGCATACGAACATACAAATATGTGTACTGGATCCAGTTGCAAGCTTCTTTGGCGTCTTGAACAGTTCCAAGAACAATTTCTGCATTCAACTGATCGGCTAGCCTGGAAGCAAACTGACTTTCGATATGAAATTGCTCATTCATGAGAGAAAGGTACTTTCTTACCTGGCTGTAAGCAGTGAGGATAATCCCTTCCCCGTAAGAATCATACTGAGGCCTTCCTGCACGACCCAGCATCTGCATAATGTCCAGAGGACTTAGCTCAGTCCATGTTCCTTTCTCTGGATTATAAACATCAGTCCCTTTAATAATCACAGTGTGTGCAGGCAAGTTGACACCCCAAGCAAGAGTTGCGGTTGAAATCAACAATGAAACATGCCCCTCAGCAAAAAGCTTCTCAACTAGTAGACGATCACTCCTTGCCATCCCTGCATGATGAATTGCAAAACCATATGGCAACAGATTTTTAAGATCATTATTCTTGACCAGTTCAATATGGGTGCAAAGCATCTCATGACTTGAGCCACCCTCCTTCAAAAACATACCAACAGTGTCATTTGCAATAGCTGTATCTCGTATCGAATAAGCAGTGTTTGCTGTATCTTTGCGTGAGTGGACAAAAATCAGAACTTGATGCCTTCCAGCTACGGACACCACCTTCTTATAGCAAAGGTCGTTCATCAACTGGACCCTTTGCAGTGGCTTCTTTACTGTGATTCCAATATACTGTTGAGACAGAGGACAAGGTCTGTAACTGTTGTCAAAACGAAAAAGTCCTCTTTCCACATCAACCAGCAAAAATGATGCCACGTCTTCGTAGTTGGGCAGTGTAGCAGATAAACCAACCAGCCGAATATGCTCTTTGGTAGTTTCTGTTAGCCTGACAGTTCTTGCAACAATACTTTCTAGAACAGGTCCCCTACTATCATGAAGAAGATGAATTTCATCAATGATAATAAGTTTTACAAGTTCCGTATAAGTGCGATCCCCTGCTTTTCTAGTTATTATATCCCACTTCTCTGGAGTTGTGACAAGTACTTGAGTTGCTTCTATTTGATGACGAGTCAGGGTCAGGTCTCCACTTAGCTCCTCCACCCTGACATTGTAATATCCGAGTCGACTAGACAAGTTCCTCACCACCTCACCCACAAGGGCCTTCATAGGTGCCACATAGACAATCTTGTATTTACTGTTATTGAATGACCCGTCTGGGTTTCTATGTAATGCAATCTGCTGAAGTATAGTGAGCATGGCAACATTTGTCTTCCCTGCCCCTGTTGGTGCACACAAGAGAATATTCTCTGCTGTGAATGGAGCAGTCTCGTAAACTTTACTTTGTATCCTATTCAACTGGATCATTCCCTCAAAAGCTGGTTGCGCCCAGTGAGGCATAGCTGATATTTGAACAAGCACTTCACCAGAAGAAGGTGGTTTTGTCTTCAATGCTGGAACATGAAATTCTTCATATTCCTTGTGGCGAATCCTACAACACCCAGATGGAAGAAGATCCGTTGAAAAGACCTCTTCGGAAGATGGTTTGGCATGGAGATCAATCAATTGGCGTGCCCCCTTTGACCAACCACATTCTCTGTCCCCGCACTCCAGGCCCTTTGTATCCAAGTTCCCACCACCACCACACCTCAAATGGGAAGCCCCTTTCCTTATACTCTTTTCCAAGCTATCTTGCCTCTCTTTTGCAGTCACCTTCTTCCCATGCAATTGCTCCACAATCCCAGCCAACTCTGAGTTCAAGCTCATCATCTCTTCTTCAATCTTCTCCTTCTGATCTACATTTTCAGCCCTTGCCAGGCGTGTAAGCCACACTATCTGCATTCGATTCTTTAACAAATACTTAACAAGGCCAAACCTCTCAGTCCCCAAGCTAAGCAACAATCTTTCTTCAACAACCCTCTCATCCTCTCCTGCAAGTATCACTAGAACCTCCTCTGCAAGCTTGTGGCACTCTTCTGGCTCCATTTTCACCGAACCAGAATGCTGAGAAATCTTCCTCTGAAGCCAATAAGCATCAATTTCATGCACACTAACAGCCACGCCCTCATCAGCTTTCTCTTCAGTTCCACTATAACCCCCTCCATCTATCCACATTGCATTGCTACTATCACCATCATCTTCAACAACATCAACATCAACATCACTAGCCTCATCTTCATCATCCTCATCATCTCCAACCTCCACAGCAACAGTCATGTCATGATCCACATCACCAGCATCACTCACAAAATCACGAAAATCAGTAATCAGCCTCGCAAGCGACACCAACTGATCAAACAAATTATCAGGCACCACCACACCAAGCAACTCCTCCACAGCCTTCCTCTTCTCATCAGAACCCACAATCCCACCATCCTTCAAAACCCCCAAAACCCCATCCGCGGCGTCGAACACCACATCCGGCCTCATGCCACCACCCAATCGCTCCGCAATCAGGCCAAGCACCGCCTCATACGCAGCCCTAGTCTCCCCAGTCCTCGGCCTGTAAACCCCTTCCTCAACCGCATCCAACACACCACCCCCATGAAACCCTAGCTTCCGCCTCTTCCTGGACCCAGATTCAACCTCCAATCGCTTCTTCTTCCCCATACCCTGGTCCAGCTTCTCCGGGCGAGCCAGATCGCCGAAGCTTCTCGGGTCGATTTTGCCGGACAGAGACTCGGGCTCGCCGGAGGGCTCATGGGAATTGGAGCGGTCGTCGGCGGCGAGAACCAGGCTGGAGTTGGCTCCACAATCGTACTGCCTAGAGCGTGCGCGAGACTCCGCACCACCAGACCCAGAATTGGACATGGAGAAAGAGAAATTGACGATTCCAAACAGAAATTGAAGAAATCTTGATTAGTAAAGCAGGAGCAAAGAGATAAATCGGATCTGAAGAAGGAAACAGAAATTACTTAACTTGATTAGGGTTCGATCAACTTTCTCTTCGCAGAGCACAAAGCAGGAGGCGAGGTTGGGGGCTAGGGCTTTATTCATAGGCGTGGAAGAGACTTGGGGCCCAAGAAAGAGACTTGCCTTTTTCTAGGTGACTAAAGTCAAGGTCAACGGCAGAGGCGGCTACGTAACTACCGTTTTCCTGTTTTGGCTGCTCAATCGAACTTTCCCTAATACTAATCAGGTGGTACTGTAAAGGCTAGGGGTGTCCATATCCGGTTAACCGGCACCGGAAGGAATAAGTTGTAACCGAACCGGTCACGTCCGGTTTCCAAAAT
>JAYMTP010003007.1:0-18053 GCA_036897365.1 Geranium brycei
GGCGACAAGTTCTCCTACTGCCTCGTCCCCACCAACTCCACCGCCACGAGCTCCCTCTTCTTCGGCCCCCAAGGCGCCGTCTCCGGAAACGGCGTCGTTTCGACGCCGCTGGCGAAGAACTTGGAACCGGCCACGTACTATTACCTGACCCTCGAGGCCATCAGCGTCGGGGCCAAGAGGGTTCCTTTCAAGACAAGCAAGAGTACCGTTGGTGACGTGGCAGAGGTTGAGGAGGGGAACATAGTGATTGACTCGGGTACGACGTTGACCCTCCTGCCGACCGTGTTCTACGACGACTTCGTGGCGGAGGTGAAGAAGGCGGTGGCGGCGGTGGCTGTGTATGACCCGACCGGGACGTTTAGTCTGTGCTACGAAGTGGGCAATGTGGTGCTTCCGTTGATCACGGCGCATTTTAAGGGGGCTGACGTGGTGTTGAAGCCGTCGAACACGTTCGTGTCGCCGATGAAGGGGCTTACGTGCTTGGCGATGGTTCCGGCTTTCGATTTGTCTATATTTGGGAACCTGGCGCAGATGGATTATTTGGTCGGCTACGATCTCGAGGCCGGGACGGTGTCGTTTAAGCCTACGGATTGTACTAATGCCTAGGGAGTAGTAGGGACCACAGCTAGCTAGCTAATTATAAAGTTTAATAAAATTTACCCATTTCATTTTAGTCCAGAGAAAAAACTGCAAAAACTATATAGGTATATTTTGTATCACTTGCAATTCTCTTCTCTTTGATTTTTTGTGCAATTCCTAACAAATGTCATTTACAAATCTGTTGGAGATTTGTCAAGGAGTAGATCAGCATCTCCACTGGGAATAGGGGGATGACCATTACTATGTCCTATTCAAATCAACTCTGATGTTTAATTTAATAATTTGACTTCAGATTTCATGATTAATCAGTCTTACATAACTTTGGATTCAGATTCACTTTTAAGTGTGTCATGAATTTTTTTCAAATAGACCATTTGAAAAAGGGTCAGTTTGAAGTTACAAATTGCAAAGTAAAGCCCCGATTGATAAAAAAGCACCTACAACACCTTGGAAATATCCCGCACTTGGAAGAAGAACTAGAAAAAGACATAAATATATCGACAATTTGATTATTGCCGTAGTAAATAGGCGAAAGAAAAAAGTTGCATTTTTCCATTGTCGTTAAAAAGTGAAAAAAGAAAAAAGTTTCAATTTAAATTTTTTTAAACAGTTGATTCTTTTATTTATTTTTTTAATTGAAATAAGATTAATAATAGGAGTTAATAATCAAATTCAAAAAAATGATTCTTTTTTTATTTTTTAATTGCAATAAAATTATGCATGAAAGCAATGCTCATGATTTTCTTCTAGACTTATCCGATGTCGAAGTTCCATCTAGAAATGGATAAGATTGGTATTGGGTCTTAGCCCTGCTTACTTTTGCAATTTTCCCTTTTGGTTAATTAGTAGCACGGTTGTGGTGGTTAGTTATTTTGGATCATCAATTGTTGTATACGTTCTGATAAGGCTGTCTGAGAATAAAGCAGTCCTTGTTTTCACGTATATTTTGTGTCCTTCCTTTGTCAATAATATTGTTTTCTAACCTTGATTATTGTTTTATTGATTCATTATTGCTTGGTATTGTGTTGACTGCTTGATTAGAGTGAAATTCCAATTGAATTTTTTTGAGAGAAAATTCCAATTGATTAAATCTAGGCATTTATACCTGATTGTAATAATTTAACAAATTATGTAAGGTAACAAAATAAAGTTTGAATTATTGACATATTTGATATCTCATATAATTCAATTCAATGTCTGACTTATTTTAATGTGATTAAATTATAGTTTTCAAGTTTTAAAAAAATATTCATGGCAAATATTATTTAAAAAAAGCAAATCAAATTTAAATTTGACTCTTCTTTTTATATTGAGCTTAAACCTAACTATTACATGTTTATTTGAGACTAAATTGTTCATTAGACTTCAGGTACTTTTTTTGGCTAAACATTCATAAAAGTTGAATTTGATTCAGCTTGTTCACACCCGTTTTTTTGAATGAAAAAGGGTGCATGTTAGCACCCGTAGCACCCGTTTTTTGTATGGAAAAAGTTGCATTTTTTAGCTTCATCTACTTTTGCCCTGTTAATTTAGTCTCTCAAATAGGATATTCAAGGTTTGGTTATGAACATAACCTATCGATTTGGTTTTAAAAGATTAAAAACCAAATTAAATCCATAGAATTGAATTTGGTTCGATTACAATCTACTAATTTTATTTATTTATTTGATTCGGTTTTTAAGAACCGAATTTCATGAAATTCTTATATTTCAGGTTATTTTGACTAATCGATTTTCAGTTAAAATTTCTTTAAACTGAATTTTATAAAGTTCTCACATTTTGAACCGATCTTAACTTATTATTAGACTTCTTTATTGGCCTAGTATTTTTAGGTTCAGTTAACAAATATTGACGACCTAAAATAAACCCCATGTTCAATTCGAGCTAATTCAATTTTCACGGTTCAATTCGAGTTCTTTTTATCAATTCTCATTTTATAAACCGACACTTAATCGATGGATATTTAATTTGGTTTAATTAATTTTCGGGCCGGTTCAGTTATTTTTGGGCAGCCCTGCCCTACCATACCCTCAAACATGGTTCATAACATAGCATTTCAATTCACTCCAAAAACATTATACAAAATTAGCATTGACAGTCCAATTCACTCCGCATATCCTCCATTTACACAATGTCATATACAATTCCAATTTTCTTAAACCAAAGACAAAAAAAACCAATAACTCATTGAAAGCAATTACTTGCAAAGTGGCACCAGCAAATGCTCCTGCCTCCACGGCCACGAATCTGCACAAAAAATGAATAAATGCACATACAGGCTCGAGCAGATTCCGGTTCGCCCCCGAGCAGGCATCGCTTTTTCCTCCCTCGAAGCTGTTCAATCCGAGCTGGAGTCGTAGAAGTCACTTGGGCACGGGGTCATGACCTCGGATTCAAGTAGCTGCACCACCCTGTGCATCGTGGGCCGGTCGTCCGGAGTCGATGACACGCACTGGATAGCGACCGAGAGCAACGCGTCGCGGCTCTCCCCCTGCACGCCTTCACAATGCGTGTCCACTATTTCTCGCTGCCTATTCTCCGTAACCAGGAAATTTAACTGAACCAACGACATGGAAACAGAATCAAAGTTGTTATCACACACTATCCGCGTAAGAGATGCAAAGGTTCTAAAACTCGAGAAATAAAGAATTGTGAAAACTCGGAAAGACTTATAAAGCAGTTTCAAGCAATGTTCTAAAACTCTCCGGCTTGTCTGATTAATCCTCTATAATTCTCGATTAATCCTACGATTTATTTTTCAATTAATCCCTGATTATAATCCTCTATAATTCTCAATTAATCCTTCCATCTGATTTATTTTCCGATTAGTCATCAAAACTCAAAAGACTCTCTCTGCCCAACTAGTGTCTAGCGTTTTTTAGAGCACTGGTTTCAAAGCATATGTAAAAATAAAAAATTAACTTTGACCAAGTTTGACCGAGTGAGAACTCTGCATAACAGTGTTATACAAAACCATGACTTGTGTGATTAGTTTTCGATAAATTCCCAATTAGTCCCAAAAGGGCCTTAGCGCCCAACTAGCACCTAATGTTTTTTTAGAACATTGGGTAAAACTGAACCACAGAGAACGAGTTCCAAAACCCGGTCAACCCGATTTTAGAGTTTTTAGAACCCTGAGTTGATGCAAGAAAGGGAGATTATACATACCCAACCAACAATATTGAGTCCCTTTTCTATAAAGGACGCGTCAGTGGGTCGCTTCCCGCTCATCACCTCAAGCACTAGCACCCCGAAACTGTAAACATCCGTCTTCTCCGTGGCTCTACCGCTCTGCATGTACTCTGTAATCGTAACGTGCACGAATGGCGTCAAAAAAGTATTAGCCCGTAAATGTGAAATGTGAAATTTGAAAATTGTGGCTTACCGGGAGCGAGATAACCGAATGTCCCAGCAACAATGGTTGTGATGTGAGACTCTTCGTCCTCCAACAATTTCGCAAGTCCGAAATCCGAAACTCGAGCCTCCAAGTTCCCGTCGAGCAGAATGTTGCTCGACTTGATGTCGCGGTGTATGATCCTCGGGGAACAATCGTGATGCAGGTAAGCCAGCCCTTTCGCCGCCCCCATTATTATATTCAGCCTCGCATCCCAATCCAGCTGCTCCGATCTCTCTGTACCTAATAATCGTAACACAAAATCATTTTAGGACTGAACGAGATGAACCGGAAAAGACAGGGTGTGATCGATCATCTGACCATGAAGAGCTTCGTCGAGGCTACCGCCGGGGAGGTAATCGTAGATCAACAATTTCGAGGTAGGAGAGTTGCAATATCCTCGGAGATTCACCAAGTAACGATGCTTGATGCTACCGAGGATCTCTAGCTCCCGCTCGAAGAAGCGGTCAAAGCACTCGTTCATCTTCACGATTCTTTTCAAGGCGAATACGTTGCCGTCGTCCATCGCGAGCTTGTACACTGTTCCGAACCCCCCGCAGCCGATTATGTGCTCATCGTTCAGAGTTTCTAGTTTCTTGATGACGTCTTTAGAAGAGTAGGGCAAGTCTCCGTGAAACATTACAATCGACGCACCTGAAGGAATAACCTTGATTTACAGAGGGATGTAGAATTGTAGGAACTCGAGCATATTTCTCAATAATAATGAAAAGCAATGTTCTAAAACTTCCCGACTTGTCCGATTAATCCTATGTTAATCCCCTATAAATCCTCTAATCTGATTAAATTCCGATCAGTCCCCAGAAGGCCATCTCCGCCCGAATAGCGCCTAGCATTTTCAAAAACACTGATCAAAAGAGAAGTTAGAAGCATACCTCCGCTGACGTCCATGGCTAGACCTTTACTGTCATTTTTACCGAACTTCTTATACAGGAAGCAACCCCAGAAGCACATGAGCGCGACCAAAAGCAGTGCACCGACAGTTGCCGACGCGCTGATAAGTAGCCTGCCGGAGCCGTTTTTCCCGTCTTGATTTTGGGCTACATAACGAGCAAGGAGGCCATACAACGTAAGCGCACCTAACAAGTTTCTCGCGAAATAAAGCAATCGATCGATCTAGGCTTACCGGACGAGGGGGATTGGGCATCTTTTGTAGGCCCTCCGCTGTCGCAAAAAACCTTGATTTGTTTCCCGCACAAGTCAAGGTTCCCGATAAAGCTGCAAGCACGGTGCCAACGAAATGTAAATGTTCGATCAAACGTCTTTTATAAACATAAACTCTTGGTACTTACGAGCTTTCCTCAAAGTTGGCAAGCACGCCATCAGACGGTATTGCCCCCGCCAGAAAATTTGTCGACACATTGCTTCAAAACGTTCAATGAGACGTACAAACATCAATTAGCTTTATGAAACGCCGCCAAATACCGAAATAACCGTAACAAAGAGAAGCCACTTACAAAGTAACGAGGTTTGTTAACGCCCCTAGCGATGGAGGGATAGACCCCTTTAAGATGTTGCTTGATATATCCCTAAAGCACCACCATAACATTCAATGAGTTCAATTAGTAGTATTGGCATCAGAAACCTTCACGTAATACAGATAAAATAGTTTCGAGAAAGAGAGAGAGAACTCACAAATGTTTAAGGCCGAAGATGTTTCCCAATTCACTAGGGATAGGATCGCCCAAGTAGTTTCCCTGTAAGTATCTGTCAAAAAATACAGTAATGTCAGAACAAATCAAAACCAATTTATTGCTTTACAAGTGTGGAGAGTTAATGAAATCTAGGATGAACCTGATCTCGCTTCACTATTTAATTAAAAATGCCACGATCACCAGGAATAATAAAAAGATGAGTAAAAAGTATACTTGAATGTGTGTATATTCTTTCAAGCAGTGATGCATATTTTGGCCCAATTTCAGCCATCCTTTGCGATTTGGGTTAGGTGAGGCGGGCCCAGGCACTATCAAGGCGGCCAGTTCGGAGCCAGACTAAATAGTTTTTTAAAAAAATAAAAAATTTGAGAAGGTTCTCACGTAAATGCACTTTTTGGGTATACTCTTGAGCTTTAAGTACACTTTTGTTTTGAATTTGTTATAAAGAATTTGAATTATTGTGAGTCATATCTTAAATCTTTTTATTTTAATTTTTATACAGCATAATATATATTTTTATAAAATAAGTATATTAATTTATTTAATATAAATTAAAAATAACATAAAATCCGCCTAGTCCCCACCTAGGCCCTGTCCTACTGAATGGCGCCTAGCGATTTCTACAACACTGCTTTCAAGAGAACTAAAAGCGGTACTTACAGTGTCTCCAACTCTGTGCAATTCCCCAATGCCGGAGGAATCGGGCCATACAAATTGTTACTATGGAGAATTCTGGAACACATGAAACAATATCCACGGAATCACATTTTAGAGAACATGCATCACATCAGCTACAAGGGAATAAAAAAGAGCACATGAAGGATCTGTATACATACAAATTTTGTAAGTGCTCTAACTTCCCGAGGTCGGGTGAGATAGTTCCACTTAGTTTGTGATTAGAAAGATCTCTGAAAGGGTTAGCAAGAACAAACAAATATATTTAGTATAATTTTCAAAACAATGAAATACCCATTCCCAAGATTGTTTCAAGGACTCACAACGATATTACTCTCTTGGTTTTGTGATTGCATGTCACCCCCTTCCATTTACACGGATCAGCGTCCTCCGGTCTCCACTTAAGAATAATGCCATCTGATGTAAGAATCGCACTCCTGAAGCTTACAAGCGCTTCACCTGTAAGTTGTCAGTCAATTTCATGTACTATCATAGGTGAACGATTTTTTTCATGCTTGAATCACAACCAAGGGAAACGGAGAAGAAGCTAGGAACAGTGAAGCATAATGCATATATCGGCTTTGGGAGTTAGATTATAAGAACGCTTTTGTAAGCTCACAACCTATTTTCGTACACGGTAAATCTTGGAACCAGGAAGCATGTGTTATTGCATGAGTCTCACATGAAAAGCTTATATGATGATCAGCTAGTTCAAAACCGTAAAATTGTAAAATTATGAATACAGCATAATGGGCATTGTTTCTGAAATAAATATGCATTAACATCATATGTAACGCAACAACATAGACATGCCTGTACTCTAAGACTAGAAATACACGGTCCATTAAGCGAGTTTCGGGTAATGTCCAACCAGACTGAAAAAAAATCAAGGGTATGACTATGAAGACGGTAATTAGTTTTTGCAAACAAGTTAAGTAACCATATATATCCAAAACTGACAGTAAGTAACACGAACATGTATCAACATACCATCAGGACTGATAGCTATGCTTCTGTTTATTTGGATGGAAAGCAGTAGAGTACAAAGAAGCCATATCCCACGACATTTCATCACACAGATAGCCATCGTGGTTCCGGTCAAGCATACTATAGCTACAACAAAACATTCCATTCACCGAGCTCCATAATGTTTTCCGTCAACATATGGTTTTCTGGATTACGATCAAAATGGTTCCTGTGAGAAACCATAAAAGTCATTGAATCAACATCATCAACTCATCAATTGCAAATCCAGAATTAAAATGCAATATCCCAGTGGTAACTGAGTTTCTTGTTAGATGCGGGGTTAGTCCAAAGCGTAAATCGAACAATACGAACAAGCATTCATGCATACAATAGTGAAAACAAGTTGAGAGATGCAAACAGATTCAAGTAATACTTCTTTTATTGATAATAATCATACAAAACGGACAACCGTAAGTTAGGTTTTTTGGTATGTTTGGCTCTGGCGATTAAGATACCTTATATAGAGTAGAAACTCTAATCCTAAAATTCAATTTGAATAATTAAATTAACTTAATTCAATCGTCAATTCAGATACAAGACAGTGGAAAATTGTGTTAATCACATGGCTAGGCTCAAGAGAGTGCACAAAGTAACAACACTTGAATATGAACTACATTTTAACTTTAGTTCATATCTTCAAGCTTTATTTAATAGTTACACTTCCATTTCATCATCTTTGATGCCCTAAGAATGAAAAACGAAAAGGGTCAACAAAGATTGACCATTTACAGCTTCTAATCACCAATTGGAGCATCCCAAATACATGCCTACATCAAAACTCAATCACAAGTCTAAAAAGATAGCTTTCCCAAGTTGAGCAACAAAATTAGTCCTAATCCAACATCTGTGACCAAACACCCAAAAGAGCACTCGACAGCTCAAATCAGCCACTGAAACATGCAAGAGCAACTTCATCAGGCAAAACCCATCTCACCTTGTCCCCAAATCAGTGATCTGAACTGGGTCTATCTTGAAATTGAGATTCACAGAAGCTCAAACGAAGTGGGCACAAATCAAATCAAATCAAAACAAGAAATTGCAGCAGGTGGAAAGCATAATCAAAATCAACCAATGTGCTCCAAAAATCAATGCTTAAAACAAACCCAGATTTTGCAATTTCACTGTACCACTTTTTCTAGAATAAAATTAAAAAGAGAAAGGAAGTGGAGTGTGGAGAAGAGAAAAATAGCAGACCTTGGATTTGGATCTGTAGAAAATGCGTTAAAAAGGTGGGTTCGAGCTCGAGCAGTAATGGAGTTGGAGACTCTCTTTATTTTAATTTTCTTGAGGACAATAATATTGAGATTTGTGTGATGGTGGAGAAGAAAGAGAGTGTGGCTGAGTGAGTCTATGCGCTGTGTGGGGAAGCAGAGAGAGAGTGGAAATTTGATGCCCTCTGAGTTCGGCTAAGCGCCTAAGCCAATGAGAGCGAAGTGCCCTCGCACGTGCGACTCGGACATCACGCACGTGCGACCGACGCCGGTTCTCAAACCGCGCCACCTGGACTCTCCACTGTTCCTTGTGTGTTCCTTATCGTACACCCCCACCCATGTTGCCGCCACGTCATGGAGGGATTGCAGGTGCCAAAAGATAATCGAACTGAACAAATTAAACCAAATTGACCCGGAGAATAATTAAATTGGTTCCATTCAAAATTGAATCGAACTGAGATTTTATCGAATCAATTTATGAATTGAGAAATGATCCAAAATTAACTAAATAAAAAATGATTGTTTTGAACATATTGTCACGTCCCGGACATCTTTTACCTGAAATAGCTTGGAAAGTGACCACCGACCACTTGCTCAAACTCGGTTGGAATTTTACTCTTCCCACTTTGGGGTACGCCGACTTCGTAAATCCTCAACTCCACCAACTACGCGATTTCGCACTGATCGACACCTCAAGTCGGTGTCATCCTGGACAAGCCACCGTCTTACCTAAGTCGGCGCCCAAAAAGCGCCCAACGATCATCTGAGTCTCGCCCGTCTTTATTGCTCACCTCGCGATTAAGCCTCGTACCTCTGACGCCCCAACCACCTCCCTCACCGAGAATACTTGGTGAGGTGATGATCCGACGACTAGGATGCTTGAGAGGACAGAAGGTTCCTTTTGCTCAGCTCATGATCCAACCTCATACCTCTGACGTGTCCATGCAACCGCTGTCGTATCCTATCCCGACCGGACACCCCAAGGTCGGACCAGGAACCTCTCCTCCAAATGCTCGCAACTCCCGATCTGAATTTGCATACATACTCTGTCTTTATCTATCTCTCTCTCAAGTAATCGAAAGCCTACCGCTAAAAAGTCCCAACCCAGTCTCTCTAACTCTGACTTGATTGTCAATTGTTTCACGACGAAAAACTAGGTCGAGACGTTCCTAGCTCTGCACGGTCTTGAGTCTTGACCAAAGGAGTCGAACCTCCTGAGCTGTAACATCATGACTCATTTTTAGTCATTGATTTTGAT
This sequence comes from Geranium brycei, assembly GCA_036897365.1. Lineage (NCBI taxonomy): Eukaryota > Viridiplantae > Streptophyta > Magnoliopsida > Geraniales > Geraniaceae > Geranium > Geranium brycei. Next base: position 9,838 of record JAYMTP010003007.1, read on the forward strand.
TAATCAGGTCTAAAAATATTGGGCAAACAAATAGTATGTTAAATAATAAGTAACACTGGTTCAAAATATAAGAATTTCATAAAAATCAGTTTAAATAAAATTGACAAGTTAAATGGACATACGAGAATTTCACAAAGTTTGGTTCTTAAAAAGTTGATAGATACAAAACCGAACCGATTGTAAACTGCCCGATTGATTGGTTAATGACCGGGATGTCCCTCGAGCTGACGTGGAATTACGAATCCACAAACGGAACGGAACGGAACGGCCCATATTATGCGGGGCCCACCGCCACCGATTGAAAGAGACCCGCTGAATTCTCTTCTTCTTTGACTCTCTGACCCGTGTGAACGTGAACTGATGGTCTTATCCAGAATTTAATGCGTTGAAAGGTGAAACGACGGCGTCGAGCCAAAAAGGTAAATAAGCAAATCGAAGACGAGCGATCTGAGCCGTTGGATTGGAGAGGCTGAGACTAATTGACGCCGACTGTGACCAGACTCAGACTGGTTCGGTACCGTACGGAACTCGAGCGGAGATGACGAGAGGGAAGCAGAAGATCGAAGCTCAAAGGAAAAATGCGGAGAAGAATCAGAAGCAGAAAGGTTCTCAGATCGAGGCTAGAGCGGTCGCTCTCAAGATCACCTGCCCTATCTGCAAGGTAATTGAGTTTGATTTCACGGATCTGGTTTGTGTTTCGATTGTTAGGTTTCGTTTTTGTCGTTGCTCGATTGTTGATCGTAACTCGCAAGTTACTCGAATTTGATGCGTGGTTTTGAATTCAACGCTCAATTTGTGTGTAGCAGATTGTGACGTTGTGATTGATGTTAGCTCGAGCTCTGCTGCATTGTTTGGTTGAATTTTATTAGAACAGATCTGATTTGTGTTTCGATTGTTAGGTTTCGTTCTTGTTGTTGTTAGATTGTTGATAGTAACTAGCAAGTTCCTCAAATTGGATGCGTGATTTTCAGTTCAACACTCAATTTGTTCGTAGGAGTTTATGTATAGTGAGTAATCTTAGATAATAGAATATTAGCAGATTGTGACATTGTAATTGATGTTAGCGCTAGCTCTCTTGCATTATTTGGTTGAATTTTGAGGATACCAGATGATTGATAAATGATAAGAATTATTTCCCGGTCGAGTTAGCTGAGAAATTCCCAAGTTTGCTTTACTGTTGAGTTCCAATGAATTGTTAGCCGTACATACCAATTCCTCCTCTGGTTGAAAGACGAGCGCTTTGAATGTTGACTTAAAATTCGTGATCTTATGGAGATATGAGTGAACTTCAACTAAGATTTTCATTATTTGGTTGAATTTTAAGGATACCAGATGATTGATGAGAATTGATTTAGCCCCACTGCAATTCTCTGTTCACGTTGGTTGAGAATTTCCCAAGTTTGCTTTACTGTTGTTGAGTTACAATGAATTGTTAACCATACATTAATACAAACTGATTCCTCTGGTTGAAAGAAGAAGTCATTGGAATGATGACTGAAATGATGCTTGCAATGAACTATATATGCCATTGTGTAGGTTGTTCGTCATTTTACAGTCTTCTATGTAGTGTAGATGATGAGTAAACTTCAACTAAGAGTTGGAATCTGCTGCAAAGTGGCTATGCAGGTGTTGTTGCTAATAATGAATTACTGATACTAAAACTATGTAAGAACCTTATTTTCATTGTCCTTGTTAGTCTGGAGGATATCGACTACTTCTGATTGATTTTGATTCTATTATATGATGTTCATTGCAAATTTGTATTTGCACTTCATCACCAATGCTTGATGTTATGACTTATGTCGATTTTATTTTGCATGTAATAACAGTCAATTTTGTTTGTAGGTGCAACTAGCGAATTCTAAACAACTTACGGATCACTACGGTTCTAAACATCCGAAGGAAAATCCTCCACCAGAATCGGGTTGAAGACTTATTCTTCTCATCGAAAAGGAAGGATGTTCTCTATATGGGTTTTCTTAGTGTAGTATGAGTTGATCTGAATCAAGAAATATACGTGTTTTGGACTTTTCTCTGTGAATCTTTGTATTACTAGAACATAATGGTAAGTCAGATCCAAGAATTGGAGCTTCATTTCAAGGTGCATTGGTTGTTTACTTTTAACACCCATCTGTATTATTGCATGAGTGGTATTGAGTTAATAGGGTGTAATTGGGCTAGAACGAATCTCTCGAACCAACTTGTGCAGCTAAGCTCGTGTTCAAACTGAAATATTTCTATGTGGTTTAGTTGGATTCCATTCATTTTTCTATGTAAATATTCATTAATAAAAGGTAGGATAATGACATTTTGTTACGTCTAATTATCGTGAAATGACAGTTTCATACTCTAATTAACGAACTCTTTTTTTTAGTACTTTACAATTTTTTCGTGACAGTCTACGATAAAATGATTAAAATGCCTTCTAATAACTTTTAAATTTTCAAAAATGCAATGAATAGTGAACCGTTCAAATTAAAATCCAAAATTGAACTGGTTCAACTTGAAAATTGTTTAAAATACCCTCTAATGACTTTTAAATTTTCAAAAAAATTGTTAGTGGAGGGCATTTGGGTTCTCTTCGCCTTCAAAGAGCTTCAAATCCTCCTACAACTCTACCATCTCCGCCAACCCTCTCCAGAACCCTCTCTCTCAGGGTTCTCGCCATCTTCTCGACCCCAACAACACCGTCGAAATTCGTCGAGCTTACATCTGCTGGTTCTGCAACGACCTGCCCGTCAATGACAACGAGTGCCTCAACTTCGCCAACAACGAGTCCATGTCCGTCTTTAACGCCTATTGCTTCGATCGCAAAGATTTTGGCAAATTCGCATATGGGTCGAGCTCTCACCGCGCCTCGTACTTGGTCGAGGCCGTCGCGTACCTCATGAAGAGCCTCCAAGAGAGAGGGTCCGAGCTCGTGGTGAGGATTAGGAAGCCGGAGACTATTTAGGCTGAGATAACCAAGGAGGTCGGGGCCGAGGCTATGTATGCTCACATGGAAGTGTCGCACGATGAGGTGAAGAGGGAGGAGAAGATTGAGGCTTTGATGAAGGAGGAGGGGCATAATAATAATAAATTTAATATATTATTTTATTTAATTACAAATATATTAATTTTTAATTTGAACCGGTTAAATTTTGAGTATTAATTTGAACTGATTTAGTGGACCAGACTGAACAAGAGAACACTCAAATTGAATTGGTTTAACCAGAGGTAGTTTAGAGGTAGATTGTTACAAAAAATTGTCAGATACTAAAAAATATAGTTCATTAATTAGGGTATGACACTGTCATTTCACGATAGTTAGGTGTAACAAAGTGTCATTATCCCTAAAAAATATATAAATACATTAAAAATATTAGAAAAGTCGGGTTGAGATTGGTTGTGCTCAATTCACTTTGTCTAGCTTTATTCTAAATATGTATTAAAATTTTAAAAATATAACTACTTGAATACTTAAACGAGACTGGTAATAAGTTTATCAAGACTTGAAAATGTTAGACTTGAGTTTGACTCGTTTATTAAATAAGGTCGCATTTATGCTAGAGTTTATCTTAAAGTTGATTATAACGAGCTCGATTCAAATAGTTAGACGAACTAAATATTTAATGGTTTGATTATACAACAACTAGATGTGTAAATGAGCCGAGCTTTTAATGAGCCGCTCGAGCTCTCGAGTAGTTAAATATTCAGTTCGACGAATTCGAGCTCAAAGTTGAGCTCGTTCGTTAAACGAGCCGACTCGAGCTTGGCCTTTTAAAGCTTGAGAGGTTCATGAGCTGGCTCGCTTACTATTTAATTGATTATATTTTTATTCATATTGTTTTATTATTAATAAATATTCATAATAAAATTATAATAGTCGAATCTAGTTGAACTAATCTTGAATTAGCTTGTTTAGTATTTAATAATTATTTGAAAATGAATATTTGTATTGAAAATCAAGCCAAACTGAATTCGAACTGAGCATGGTTTGAGCTTATCTATTTTCTCTCGAGTCGAATTCAAATGTAGTTACATAAAATCGTTCGAACTCGAGACAAAAGTATTTTTTCAAGCCGAGTCATGTTAAATTAAAACTCGATTATGCTCGTTTACGCCTATATTACAGCCCCACTACATACCTCAGCAGAGCAGAACATTGTGGGCCATGGCAAAACAGAGCAACGTGGGTCGTGTGATTCATTAGGTGTGGCATCGTTTGAGCCCATTTTATGCAGGCCCAATGGATACTGGGTCTTTCGTATAATACGGTGTCGTTTTTTTAGTAAATTTACCGGGAATCGTTGAACGAACATATCAGAAACGTAGTGATTAAAATATCTACAGATTCGTATTCCTGCACTTTCTCTTTGTCTTCTTTGTTTTGTCCTCTCTCTCGTTCACTGCTTCTCTTCGTTAGGGTTTGGTGGTAACAAGGCCAGATTCATCTGATTCTCTGATGTTCCTGCCAAGCTCTGCTCAAATCAGATCAGGATTCGCCTGATTCTTCCAGCATTTCCGTGCACCTGACCTCTCTCCGATCTCGTAGATATCAATTATGTTCAAAATAGCCTCCTCCATCGTCGATTCCATCTTCATTTCCCAGAATCTTCGTGTGTTCGGGCCTGGTTTGAATCCGTTCTTCCCATACTGCGTGGCCAATCATTTCTCCGGTTCTCGCTAAATATCAAGTGATTGTGTAGATCTTATCCGTTCTTATTTTCTTCATTGAATTTCTGAACCTGTGACTTCTGTTTTGCGTGTTATTGGATTGTTGAGAGATTTGTTGATATCTGCATATTTGTGAGTTGTGATTAATTGCTGAGTTTCTGGAGGGAGCGAAGGTTGAAACTATGCCTCAAGAACAAGTTCAGGTTATAACGTTGAGGCGGAGCTTCTCAAGGAAGCGTTCCTTTGCTTATCGGTCCGGTGCCGGTATAGATGACAGAGGATGGACTGTGCTTCATATTGGTGCACGACAGGGCGATCTCAAGCTGGTATACATGTTATTCTCTGTTTCTCTTGTGGCTAATTGGTTGAGTTGTTTCTGTATGATGATGATGATGATGTGAGTCTCTGTGTGCTTGTTACTTTTGAATGTAGAAAAGTAAGTTTATAAGTAGAGTCACATATTCAAAGATAGCAGAGTTGTGGAGTTACTTTAAATGAGATAATTAGAAGAGTATGAATCATTAATAGATGGCACATAGGTTGATTGCACCATGTCGAGGCTTATTTTTGTTGTTGTTGTTGTTAGTGCATTTGTCAGGTTATCGTATTGCTTGTGGCAGTGCTTCCGTTGTGTTTTTGTCTCTGAAAGATCCCGTGGAGTGTGGCTGATGATTTGATTATGTCGAAACAAGTCCATTTTTGCGTCATATGTGAAATTTAATCCTTCGTATTGGAGAGCAACATATGTTGAAATTGAGCTCGCTTGAAGCCAATATGCGCATTGGAGATAGTAAGATTTCATAGGCTTTTCACGAGTTAGATGCAACTTCAGAAAAGACACTCTTACAATGGTTAATTCCTCATTAATATTCTTCTTTAGTGTGACAATGCTATTGGCTTGGGCAGTTAAAAATGTGGTTGTAAATATTAGCACTTCCTTTGTGGCATATTCAATTATTAGATTTAGGAAGTTGTATAATAGTCCCCACAAAGGACGTAAAGTGTCCAATCTCTCCATCTGAGGCTATGTTTGAATCCACTTGACTTGACTGTGCACTTATCTTTTTTTTGTTAATTATTGGGAAATGCCTAATCAGGAAGATTTAATGTGCTATTATTTTTTACTTATTCGAACATACAGTCTTTTCTGTTGCTAACACGTGGAGGGACATAGTTTGTGGTACAGTACACCTAATAGAGTCTAATATGTATTCTAACTAATGATTTATTTGCTTACTTTGGAATTATATGGTTTCTATTTCAGATTTTTTGTGCTGTGATTATGAAACGATCATGAAAACTCATGAAAATGCAGGGATATTATTCCGCTCATAATTTTGGAAAGAATTCTAATATGCAGCCTTTTAGTCGATCAATCATAGTCCATATTTGTGGATTATCATGTGGTTAGCAAACTATGGTTCTTTACATGTATAATATAGTTGTCAGAAAACTTGTATTCAACTTTGGTTTTCTAAATTGATAAATACCAAATACATGTCCTTATTTCTATGATTGCTAGTAATGGTTGCTCTCGTTCCTGTTTTGAATGTATGTTGGCATGTTGCTCAGTTTGGTTTACCTGTTCAATTTTGTGAAAATAAAGGTGAAGCGACTTCTCGACGAAGGGATGGATTCCAATGTGACTGCTTGGGGACCCAAGTCGCAAGGGGTGACACCTCTCCACCTTGCCGCTGAGGGTGGCCACCTTGAAGTTATGGATGAGTTGCTTGAGCGCGGTGCAAATATTGATGCTAGAACTAAGGGTGCTTGTGGCTGTAAGTACACCAAACTCACGCAAACTCTTATTTTTATTTGCAGAGCAAATAATTTTGCTGTGAGCTTCTCTCCTTCTATCTGCTGACACTATTCCCGGTATTAAACCCAGGGACTCCACTTCACAGTGCATCGAAGGAAAGAAAGAAGGAAGCGATCAAATTCCTTGTGGAGAATGGGGCTTTTTTGCCAGACGACATGAACGATTGCAGATTTAATCCTCCACTCCATTACTGTCACGGTCTCGAGTGGGCGTACGAGGAGAGGAAGCGCCTCCAAGATTGTGATAACTACTCAGATGCCGATGCATCTTGCAGCTCCGAGGATTGATGTTATGTCCTGTTATTGCAGTGATTCCTCTGGTATCTGTTTATACATGTTGCCTTTATAATTGCAGTCTTGTGTGAGGATCATTATCAAACATAACTGTTAGAACTCTTAGTAGTGTTAATTATTTGCTTTTCAATTCAGCTTATGGACTGTCCTGTGGATTAATATATTTTGGAAAATCGTAAGGCTATTATCAGTTGGGTATGTGCTTGTTAGATTTCAGTTATTTAGGTTAAACAGAACAGTATGTTTCAGGTGATTGTCACTTTTCTAAAAAAAATAGTCCGGTGGCTAAGGCTTTTAGGACTAATCAGAAAATTAAATATTTTTAATACACTGATGACTTTTATTTATGGTATAGTTGGATTTGTATTAGAACCTTTAAGTCTATTATTTGGGCTGTTTAGGTTTGATTTTGACTCGTTTTTGTTTGGTTTTTTATGAACTGAATTTCATTATATTCTTATGTTTGAAGCGGTTTTGACTTATTATTTGATTCGCTTATTTTTGGTTCAATTTCTTTAAACTAATATTTAGGAAATTTTTACATTTTTGGATGATGTTGACTTTTATTACTTATTGGCTCAATACTTTTAAACTCAATTAGTAAATATTGATGACTTTGATTGGATTTTTGGTTTGTTTTTTTAACTGTCCCCAATTTATTTAGAAACGGAAATTGAGTTGATAAAATTTCAGATCAATTTTAATTTCAATTAAATCAGTTCTTTTTACCTTGAATATCTTTTAGGTCGGTTTCGTTATATATGCTTAGGACCCGCATAATTTGACTTCCATTTCTTTTGGGCGTTTTTCTTTTTATCTGTATGCCGTAACGGTGTGATGTATGGACAAAATCCCACTTTTTCAACTGTAATGGTAGGTTAATTGTGATATATCCAAAAAAACAGTGTCACAAATTATTTTTTAAAGAAAATATCAGTAGATGACGTCAGGTCATCCTTGGTAGTACGTGTAGCGCCACCGCCTGCCATCCCGGTGGCGTCTCAACCGCCCACACCCTCGCCGGCTCCGCCACCACATCCACCACAACGATCCCTCCCCCGCCGCCAACCACGCACACCCTCCCGCCTCCTGCTGCCATCTGCTCCGCCCCTCTCAGCCTCTCCGACTCCGCCACCGTCTCCCACACCTCCCCCTCCGGATCGAACCTCCTCAACGCCCCGTCCTCCTCGTCGGCCACGTACATATCAACCTCGTCCATCGCCGCCACCGGTCCCCTCCACCCGGCGATCATCCCCGCCGGCATCTCCCCCCACTTGCCCCGCTCCACGTCGTACACCGCCCCTTCCTTGGCGGCGCGCCCCTTCACGTTCACCATGCACACCTTCCCCCTCCACCCGACCGCCTCGATCGCGTCTCGACTGAACCTCCCGTCCCTCAGCCCGCCCAGTATCTCCCACCCCGAGCCCGAACCCGGGACCCACCGCTCC
>JAYMTP010003008.1:0-18044 GCA_036897365.1 Geranium brycei
ATAAAAACTGATTCTAATATTATTTTTTAAAGAAAATAAATGTTAAAAATGAAAAACGGTTTTTAAACATCATTTTTTATGTTTTATAATTATTTTATTTTTTTTAAAAATAATATTTTTTAATACTAAAATCAGTTTTTTATTATTGATTTTATAGGATAATATATATTTTTTTAAAGTTTGAAAAAATATTTTTTAAGTAATTTTTAATTTTTTAAATACAAGGATATTTTCATCATTTTCGAAAAAAAAAGTTAACAGAATTTTCAAAAAAAATAATGCCGTTAGGCCTAAGTGAGAAAGTTGTATACTTCGGAGACCTGTCAGAACGCATTCGTAAAACGAGTGAGGTAAGTGAAATTCAAGTATATTACGATATAAGTAAGCTACATTTTCTCATTAATCCAATATAAAACTATTCAAATCAATCAAAATTTGAGTTTGAGTTTAAATCAAGCTCGTCGTTACAACGAATACGAAATACGGACTGAATATTTCAAGAGAATATGGCACATGTAAATCGGGACTCTGTCAAGGGTCGTTGACCAACAAATTGATTAGAAGTCGACCTACCAACTCCTCCCCAACCCACCAGCTCTACCCATACTATTACGAGTAATCAAATCATCAATCTTAATGTGAATTTATTAATTACCAATTCATCTGAGACCTCTAATCAGCAAACTCAAACTTGTAATGAAGTCGAATGAAGTTGAGAATTATTGGAGCTGATAAAAAGAATTGCTTGGATTGAACTTGATTCGGGTTCGAATAAATTTAAGTTACGAGTTCAAATTTAATTCAGAAAAAAATAAAATATGGATTTTGTTATATTTAATTTGTATTATTAATTTTCATTAAGTTTCTAATTAATATTATACATTTACACCTAATATGACTGACTAAGCAAATTTAAAGGAATATGTGTGCTTATGGACTCCAACAAGATTAGGTTAATTCAACTATAAACATAATTTAGTTACAACTAATTTTCCCATGAATACACGATTAAAAATAAACATAACCGACTAGATATTTAAATTCTAAACACTTGTAAAACGGAAAATCGGCCATAAATTTATTGTCATTATAAACAATATCCTTTCAACACATTTGAGTGTGTCGATACTTTTTCTCTATTATATCATAATCAAATCAAAATCTTGATACAAAATTACTAATAAAAAATACTTTCTTCTTCATTTTGTATAGTTCACTCTCCAAAATTCACATTATTGTTTAAAACACACAAAAGTTAAAGATTGATTAATAAAATCAACCAAAAATAATACAACAATGGTAATTTAATAATTAAAGGCTAGAAACTCCCTCCAACAAGAAATCCTTTCCGCCAACGACCTCCCCCGCCGAGTTCCTAACCACCATCCTCACTCTCGAAGAAACCGGCCCCAAAACACTATCAACGTTAATTTTCAGCTGATCCAACATCGACCTCTCCCAATGGACCTCCACCGCCTCCCGACTCGACCGAACTGAGACCCCCTGTGCCTCCCTCCAATCATGCCAGTACCTCCTCACCCGCGCTATTAAAGCTCCTGCCTCGAAAGCAACCTTAGACCACATCTTATTGTTCCTGGCCACCCAGATTCCCCACAGATACATGTCAGGCTGCCAGCCCATTTAGCGCATTCCACCGAGCTCACCCTGAACCACAACTCAAGATTCGACCCGCGCAAAAAAGCCTGCAAATCCCGCACCTCCTCCAAACCCCAAGCCGAACTCAGGCTCACACACTCGACAAAAACATGATGAATAGATTCAAATTCTTGGTCACAGAAAGGGCACAAGCCATTGGAATCTACCCTCTTAGCCGCCAACGCAAGCTTAGTCGGGACGTAACCCAATAATAATCTACATAAGAAATTTTTGACCTTTGGAGGAACCTCTAAACCCCAAATCATCTTCCACTCCACTGGGCAATTAACATCAGCCCATCTACCTCGAAGCCTTTGCAAAAGTCTGTAACCTGATCTAATGGAGAACATGTCTGAAAGCTCGTTCTGCCAGTACCACGGATCCCCGAGCGTTCTATCAGAAACCAGAGTATTAACTATGCGAGAGGTTATATCCGGAGGAAACAAATTGCTTATCAATCCCACATTCTATTGCTTATCCGGAGGTTATATTATTATATAATTCACATAAGCTTATAATCTTTCAAATTCTCGTAGAATTTCTTATGCAACACATGAAGGTTAAACTTTCAAACTAGTTGATATCAAAGTTAACTAATGTCTCTCAAAAAAACGTCAACAATATAATAGTTTTTATAAAAAGAAAAGTAAGAGGAAATTTGAAACTAATAGCCGCTAAAACGAGGAAAAAATTGGTTGGGAGTATTTTTGAAGTTTAAAAGCGGAACAAAAAATGTAACATTCAGGTTCGTTCGTTGACACTCTCTCTCTCTCACATACATACATGGCGTGACAAATACAGCCAACAAACTCTTTGACTTTGACTTTGATTCCCATATTAATCTTCCCGCCTTCACATACTCAATTCTCCTATCTCTCTCTCTCTTTTAAATAATTATTAATCAAAGTGCGGTTTGTTGACTAACTTGGAAAACCTCCCAATTACGACTTCCCATAAATAAATTAATTCAAATATCTCTATCCATCTTTCTTCAAAAATTACTTAATTACTCTACTCCTAATAATACTATTATTAATTTCCTCATTTTAAGAGTGCACTAATTGTATATTACTATGTTACTGTATTTTTACGACAAACGAAGAGTTATGAGGAATTCGAGCCCATTGACTAATCAGAAACTACACTCACATACAGACACGCCCACCCACACAAACGGATCGTGGCCATCCATTTTGCGCAACCGAGCCAGATTGATTTTGTGTGGGTGACGTGGCAGAATCACAAGGGATGGCCGACCGAGATCCGTGAGGGGGAGTGATGGAGATGTATGATTGCTTTTGGGGTTGGGCCTATACAAGTCAAACCCATCCATTTTTGGCCCATTTCATCGTGCATTGACATATATACCCCTACAAGCTTCACTCCAATAATAAGCCATAAATTTATTATGTTACAAGATACATAATTTGATAACTCGTTGCATGTATTTAATAAAGTCAAATGTTATTTAATGGAGCCGATATATAACAAGCAAAACCATTAAAGAAAGCTCAACCAACAATTAAATACTGGAATTAAATGGAAATTTCAAACTAGGAAAGGGTATAATCGTCAGGCCGCAATTGTTATTTGGTTTTAGTTTGGAAATGGGCCCAGGAGGAGCAAAAGTGCAACGCACCATAAGAATGAAAAGGACAAAAGCACCCCTATGAGACCGTGCCTCCCTCCAGATTTCAACATTTGACCCTAAAGGACACCCCCACCTTGCCCCCGTGGAAGCTTACGTGGCATCAGCTGAATAAGCTTCTCTCCGGCGCAGCATGTAACTGATGGTTTAACGGACGAGATCGGCCCACCTTGAAAAGTGAAAATCAACGGTTACTTCCAAGATGGCCCACGGTGAGCTGGCATGGATGGATGGATGGGAGGTGACCTGGCACGGCGCGACCGTTGATTCGAGTTTTGCAAACGTGGGCGAAATCTGCCCGTTGAATTTAGTAAGAGCAATGTAGAGGAGCTGAAATTAAAAAAACAAAATATACTGTATAAATAAAGATATAAAAAAAGTCTTCACAACACAAGTATAAAATCACTGCCAGTCTCTCTCTCGTCTCTGCTTTCTCTTTCACTTTCTCTTTCCTCTCTTTTTAAATTTTCAAGTGTGCCGGAAAATTGGTTTGGGATTTTGTGGGTAGCCAAACAGAGAGTGAATCAAATGTGATGGGAAGTGGAGTGTCGAGCCTCCTTCCCTGTTTGAGGCCACCTAGCCGGACGCAGCAGGCGGAGCAACAGGAGCTGGTCTTCGCGGCGGCGTCTGAGCCGTTGGATGAAACCCTAGGCCATTCCTTCTGCTACGTCCGATCCTCCAACCGCTTCCTCTCTCCGACCAACTCCGACCGGTTTCTCTCCCCCACACACTCCTTCCGGTTCGATGAGCCCGGCCCCAAGCCCCGGCCCGGGGCCGAGACCGGGGGGTTCAGGGCCATTTCTGGAGCTTCCGTCTGCGCCAACACCTCCACTCCCAGAACGGTCCTCCAGCTCGACAATATTTACGACGATGCCACCGACGCCGGCGGCGGAGTTGGCGTGGGCGGGTTTGGGAAGGGGAGCTACGGGAGCGTCGTGAACGGCTTCGAGAGCACCTCTTCGTTCTGCGCCCTGCCGCTCCAGACGGCCCCGAGAGGCGGCGAGCCCATGGACCGCGGTGGATTTTTCCTCTCCGGCCCCATCGAGAGAGGCGCTTTCTCGGGCCCTCTCGACGCCAATTCCGGAGCTGACAGCGGCCAGGTTCCCTTCTCCGCCCCGCTTGGCGGTCCCTACGCCAAGAAGAAGCGCAAGTCTGGGATCCGCAAAGCGTTTTACGCCAATTTCTCGGAGAAGAAGCGGCCGTGGGTGGTGCCGGTGCTCAACTTCGTGGGGCGGAAGGAGGCTGCCGCGGCCGGGGCAGACGAGTCGGAGAGCAAGAGCGAGACCAATGTCCATTGGGCACTTGGGAAGGCCGGGGAGGATCGTGTACATGTGGTTGTATCGGAAGAACACGGGTGGTTGTTTGTTGGGATTTATGATGGGTTTAATGGCCCAGATGCGCCCGAGTTCTTGATGGGAAATCTTTACAGGGCTGTGTACAATGAGCTTAGGGGTTTGTTCTGGGATGTGGATGAGGTAGAAGAAGCTAATCAGCCAAATGCAGCAGCACAGGAAGCAAATCTTCAATCAGGGGGGAATGTTGGTGGACCTGTGGATAATGAAATTGATTCCAATCCGACACCTCTTGACCGTGGATCGGTTAAGCGAGTCACATTTCAGGCACAAGGAACAGAAACTAGGCGGCGGCGTCTTTGGGAATATCTTCAGGAGGCTGAGGCTGAGGAAGGGGTTGACCTCTCGGGGTCTGGTCGCTTTGCGTTTTCCGTGGATGATGCACTCAGTGTCAGCAATGTGGATGCTGGCTCGGCAGTAAGGAGACGGTGGCTCTTGCTGTCAAAATTGAAGCATGGGTTTTCAAAGCACAAGGAGGGTCATGGTAAGAAGTTATTTCCGTGGAAGTTTGGCTTGGAGGAGAAAGAGAAGGTTGAGGTTGAGAATAAGGAGGAGGAGAGATCCAGCCAGATTGGTGGGAAGAGGAAGGTAGGTCCTGTGGATCATGAATTGGTTTTGAGGGCATTGTCCCGTGCCCTAGAAGTGGCAGAGCTAGGGTATTTGGATATGACAGATAAGTTTCTGGATACAAATCCAGAGCTTGCGTTGATGGGTTCATGCCTGTTGGTTGTGTTAATGAGGGATGAAGATGTATATGTGATGAATGTAGGTGATAGTCGAGCTATTGTTGCACAATATGAACCAAAGGAATCAAGAATCAGTGTAGAAAGGCCGAGGGAGAATGCATCTAGCTCAGAAGGTATAGTTGAGGAATCATCAGCTCCCATCGAAAGAGGGAGTGAGGTTGCAAATATTGCTCCTGCTCAAGAAATGAGATTGACTGCACTGCAGCTGTCAACGGATCACAGCACGAGCATTGAAGAAGTAAGTTCTTAATTCTGATGATTCCCAAATTTGCTGTTTTTTGTAATTCATTTTTAGTTTGAAAAAAAATTCAAATTGATCAGTTATTTTGGATATGTTTGTTTTTGAAAAACCACAGAATCTTAATATTGATGAAGCTGCTTCTTTTCCCATATTATGATTGACACACCCAACCTGTGCAAATAGACACCCCAAAAGGGATACTGAGGTCTAGTTAAACATTGTGTGTTTTACATAGATTCTGACTCTACAAGAATCCAGTTTATAAGAATTTCCGTGGACTGTCTGTGTTTGCGTATCTTGCCCTTCCTCCCTAGGAGAACATGATGGTGATATAACCTCTTAGAGAAGTATAGATAGAGTGGCTTGAGTTATAAATTCAAGATAGAGTGGCTTGAGTTATAAATTCAATCTTTTTCATAATAATTATCCAACTACTGGGTTGTTTATCACACTGTTGGTTTCAGTGAATTATAGATAACAGCAGTCGGTTATGTAAGACAATTTGGAGACCTTCCAGCTGGGGCAGAAGTCACATGACTGTTAGATTATTTTGTTGAGCTATGAAAGGGGGACCACTATTAGTAGTTCTTGATTCTTCCGGGGAGTTAATTGTATCCTCCTATATTTGTTGGTATTTATGAACAGAACAAGGAGCTCATAAGTGATCTTGATCTTTTCTGCTGTTTTTGTGGTTGGATTAATTAAGAGCTTTTATTTTGACCCTCTTTAACCAAAGGTAAAGCAGGTAATCTTATATAGAACATATTTGAAACAAAACTTCTTTAGAAGAAAAATCCACCAAGATTACTTAATATTGGTTAAAAGACCTTTTAGGTAATTTAGTTTATAAATGTTTGACCCGGTATGCATGTTTTCTGATGAAGACAGGACAGCTTATTTCCTATAAAGTTTCTTCTTACCCCTTAGACCCTAAAACTATTTGAAGTTTGAAAACATATGGATTAAAAGATACAATTTTTTGTAGATTCGCATATTTTAGATCATATTCCATGAAGAAATGATCTTAAAGGGTAGGCCATCTTATAGGCTCAGCAACTGCATTACCAGAAAACCTGCCCCTGTTGTCATCTTTACTCTATCCCAGCCAATTTAAAATATAGTATACACTTTTAAAGTTATATTTAGTAGTTCACAAAAGTTGTCATTGTTCCCCTTCTTATCCTTGATTGTAAATGTATTAAAAATATTTCCTTAATAAGCACTTGCCACTATAGAGAAGTATTAACTGATCAAACCAGATCTTGCATATTCTGAAAAAAACAAACCGTCTATGTTGGAAATAGGTTTTTTCCCTGAATCCAAGCATTGTTGAAGTGCTAAATGGGTTGGGTTAGTGTAGGTCATATATCTTCCATGTGGGATCATAGGCCTACCCTATTGCATGTGAGTCAAAAGGGCATTATATGTATATCTTCCCAGTCCATGTGCCTGAGCAATCCATATTTAGGAAGCTTCCATTTCCTGTAGTCCCTCATATTTCAATATATATTTTTTAATTTGATTGCTAGTATATATCCTTCCACAAGTACCAACGACCTAGGAAGATGCACAGAACCTTCTTTTTGCAGGATTACCTTAGGACTTGGATTTGGTGATGGGTTTTATACAAATATGGAGTTGCCCTTAGTTTAGAGCTTCAAAATATTGATATTCTATTACATTTGTCATTGTTCTACATCATTCTCAAATGTTGATCACCAAACTCTTAGTCCAAATTCATGTGATGCTTATATGTTCTCAGCATGACGTCTAACATTGTGTTAATAGTACTTCAGGCTGAATATGCTAGTTGAGACTGCTGTCTTTTCCAACATTGTGATACATTACGATTAGCAGTTTTGACATTTGACTAGTTGTCTAATATCATAGCGTTAATATACAACTGCATTAGCATTTGCATATTCTAGATAATAAATTGGGCATGTGCGACTCTCTCTCTCTCTCTATTATATTTACTAGCCATTAAATAAATATGGTTTACATCACATTCTTATCAACCTTTCAGTTAACTTCAGAAAAATCTTTATATGAATGCATCACAGTCCTCATGTATGGATGTTGAGAATCAAATTTATTTAGGCACTCCAGCACATGGGTGTTTTATGTTTCATTTGATAGCTGTGTAAGATGATTTTGTGGCTCGTTAATTTCTCTTTAATTGCATGAATTTGTAAGTGATTAAAGTGAATGATAATCACAGTGGTTATATATACCTTTAAAAGTAACGATTGATATTATTATATTTGCTTTCTGGTCATGTTACTGATTCAAATGAGCTTAGATTTCACAGGAAATTTCATTGTTCGTGTAACTTGTGCAGGAAATCATTAGGATAAAAAAAGAGCACCCAGATGACAACCATTGTATTGTCAATGATAGAGTGAAAGGACGACTTAAGGTTACCAGAGCATTTGGGGCAGGATTTTTGAAACAGGTAAGACTGATTGTATTTTGTGATTATTAGTCTTGGGAAATTGATGCTATCAGCATGCTGGTGTTGGCTCATGTTAAATCAAATTCTTGTTTGGTAGTGTCTCTGATGTTTACTGAATTGCATATTATGATGATGAACTTGTCGTTCAAACTGAGGTACTATTAATGCATCTGGCATCAGTCTATTAGGTTACATTTCAGTCTTTTTCTGCATTTTCTTTATCATGTCCTATTAGGCTATTACATATCATACAATTCATTTATTTTCCTGGCGAGGGTATGGACCAGGTTAGACAGTAGTAATACTTAAAAGATGCATGTATCATCCCGTTCTTCTGAATATCTTCTTTGTACTCCTTTTCCACTTGAATGTTGAGGTCGTTGAAAATATAATAAATGCTGTTTTAAGCCAGCTTTCAAAATGCCGTTTGCAAATTAAATGACCAATTACCATATCTCAAGGCTCCAGGTACTTACAGCAGTTCAAAGATACTCTCTTCCTGTGTATCCCATGCCACATTAAGTGGTATGATATAACTAAATTGAATAATAGATTATTCTACTCATTCCATAATCACTTTTGTTTTCATCCTCTATGCTAATAGTTATTGAAGGTTGTATAATCATGTTTCATTTGTAGTTACTCAGAGATGTACCTACAAGTTTTGATTGTATTAGATTAAACCTTGTATATAGTTGATTCTGGATGTTCTACCTATATTACGCAGGAGACAAGTACATACAATAATACTATCTTTACAATTGTTCTCGCAGCCCAAGTTTAATGATGTACTATTGGAAATGTTTCGGAACGAGTACATTGGCACGACACCATACATCACATGCACTCCTTCTCTTCGGCACCATAGGCTCTGCCAGACAGATCAATTCTTAATCCTCTCGTCTGATGGTCTATATCAATATCTGACTAATCAAGAAGTGGTTTCCTTCATTGAGAATTTCATGGAGAGATTTCCAGACGGAGACCCGGCCCAACACCTGATTCAGGAGCTTCTTTTCCGTGCAGCTAAGAAAGCAGGTAATTCTTTCTAATGCATTCTATTTGTGACATGGAGAGGTTTAATGACTGATTCTCCCTTTGTTTGATAATCTTGACCAGAAACTACTATCAACATTGTAATCTGTAAGTTGCATTTACAAGTAGATGATCTATGTTTGGAAACCAGTAAGTTGATAGTTTTGCATTAGAATCAGAGTGTAGTCACAATGACATTGTACCATGTTTCAGAGGTTGATTCCATGGTCGAAGGTTTTTTTCTAAGCTTCTACTCTGTGGTGTGTTGACAATTGATATTGTATGCTTGGAGAGGAAGCCATATTGCTGTCAATTGTTTGCCTCTGTTATATAAGCTACAAGATCTAGGATGAGATGAATGAGTTTTCTTTTTATCAGCAAAAACAACTGATGGTACCTTTTGTAGATTATAAAATAAAGGCCATGCTGATATTTCCCTCTCAACATGCTAATAGGAATGGATTTTCATGAATTACTGGACATCCCACAAGGAGACCGCAGAAAGTACCATGATGATGTTACGGTGATGGTGATCTCGCTTGAAGGAAGAATCTGGAAGTCATCAGGAAAATACTTTTGAGATCATGCTCAGGATACAACATGAAGGGATGCATACAAGTGCTCATGGAGTTGGACTTGTGAAGTGAAGTCTTGTGCAAACTTTTGACGTGGGCCCGTGAAACTTTTGGCCTAAGCAGCATGAGCATATCATACTGTTGACGAGGCTAACAGATGGAGAGTAATAATATTAGGTAGTAGGTCATGAAGCAAAGGTGGAGTAGATACCAAAATTTGGTTTATGGTTATGGATAGAGAGAGGGAAAAGAAAAAGAAGTGGAAAGTTGCTGGAGATGGAGTTGGTGGTAGCTAATAGGTAAAGAAAGAGCAGGTGATCTCATTTACCTTTTTTTTTAAATGCCTTCTTTGTTTTTCGGTTATAACCTTTTTGAGTTATGGTTGTTTTGGTATAGATTAGTTAGATGGAGGGTCTCATCCATGGTTAGATTTGTAAGGGGTGGGGTGGGTATAGTATTAGATATACAATTTTTGAACTTTGAGCATTATCCTCAAATGTGAGCATGGTAATTTTTGAAGCTGGGTTGTCACCTATTCTTGTCACATTCCGATTGGTTTCTGCTTACCCAACTAGCTTTGTCCCAACCAAATGTGTTGATGGCAAGCAAAACCATTACATTTGAAGTAAAATAGGTGGCCTTCTTCTAGTCCTTCCTAGGTGTCACTTGACATCATCTGCAATAATATGTAGATTGGGCGTCACATTTACAGTTGCTGTAATATCAGAGGAAGTCGGAACCATAGGAAACGCCCGGTAGTGCTGAAACTTTATGTTCCCATCCAAGACAAAGACGGCTTGAATGAGCCACAATGCCCTGATGTTGGGTTTGATATGAGATAGACAAGTGAAAGAAATGTATTCTAAACAACTTGTATTTGTTTTTCTTATACATCATTTTGACAGTGAAGAAACAAAAGATGAATCATTTCAACAAATATGGAACATTCCCACTCACAGATGCACTTACAAAACAAGAATCTATTCAGATGACATTCACGTGAGGACGGAAAATAGCAAATGATCAGTATGAGCTTCTAGTTTCCGGTGAGTACTGGTCTGTCCTATTTGTGTTTGTATAAGAGTTTAGGAATGTCGTTAATTTGTGAGTAATAGGGTCATGTAAAAGCAATCAACAAAAGAAACTTACATGCTGAATGGAAGTCCATTTTTAGAGTTTAGACTGATTCTGGATATAACTTTCCCACCCTTTCCAATCACAACCTGCGTGCCCGAATCAGCCCAATATCTTCCGTTTCCATCTACACGGCCACACCACACACTCCTCCGAAGAACCTCCCTTGAGCACTCTTGAATAACCTGTCATTCCGAGTCAACCTGCTCGCAATTCTTCAATGCTGGTCCCATCGTGTCAACTTTCTATGCACCCTCCTGATCACCTGCACTAGGTTCAGCCCTCTCTGCCACCCCACCTTGTCATCCTCTGCCTACATCCGCGGCGCCAAGCAAAGACCAATCCTCGCATAACAAACTCTTGTAATTTTTTGACGAACAAAGTGGAAGTCTATCTTGATATACTTCGTTCACTCGGGGAAGACTGGGTTGAAAGCAATGCGGATGACCGTATGATTATCACAAAACATGAAAAAAATAGTTCGGGTTGCAGAGCTTGAAGAGCACAAAGTAGTTATCGTACCCAGACAATTTCATGGATGATGGCGCCAATTGCTCAATATTCTGCCTCAACCTCGAAGCAATAAACTAGTGTATGTTTCTTAGATCTCTAAAGAGATGGGTGTTGGGTCAAGAGTTGAATTAAGGATGGGAAATTATAAACCTACCCTAAAGTCCGCTTTACGAGGAAACTAAAGGTGAGAAAATTGAGTTAATCCTAATTAGGCCTTAACTAGAATTACTCCGAACAATCTCGTTTTAAAAGTCTAATAGGTCTTGATCTCCCTTGAATCTCTATCTATCTCTATGTAAAAAAGAAACCCTATCAATAAGATTCAATGTTAAAATAATTGATGCCCCGGATCCCGTTAGCCATCAAGACCTCACCGATAATCGAGCTCGTGCTACTCGAACTTTGAATATCTGCAAATCCTTGAGCATCAATTGGAACATTCCCGAATCTCATGTGCTTACCGTTCTCGAGGATATTGAGGCTAAAAACAGGGCTTCATGAGCTCGTCTAGGCTTGTCTTTCACTCTCTTTCTTTCCTATTTGCATCTCCTTCTTTTTCTCATTTTTGTCTCTGTTTCTTTTTTTGTTAATGTATATAGCTTTCTCTTGCTTCCTTCTTGGAAGTTCTAGTAAGTTTCATCAATAAAATCTCTCTTTTGGCTGATAAAAATAAAATAAAATAATGTATTATGATCTATAAAATGTTCAAATAATGTATACCATGTTCAATTGTTGATAAATAATAACTAATATACGACTTTTGTCAGTAGATGAGATACAATATTCCGAGAATATATTTTGATTCATAAAAAAATCATGTAAACTTAAATTTCAGGATTTCATTTCGAAAACATGGTAATAATATGTTTTTACTAATAACAATGCGCATTTTGGTAACCTCGGCTCCAATTATATGAGAGGTAAGTGTAACTAAATGCAAATATGACCTAATTAAATGCATTTATATATAAGTATCCATATATTTGATAATATTATTATTTTTTATCATTAATATAAATTTTAATTCCATAAGCCTAGCAGAAGATTCCCAAGAAGGAAAAAAAGCTAGGGCAATTACAAAAGAAATAAGAACTGAGATTACAAGTTACAAGAGCTACTGGAGACTGGAAAAGTTAAGCAGCTTGAGAGGTGATTTTGACCATGAAAACTTGAGGAACAAAGAATTTTTTGTTGAAGTATTAGATGAATTTGAAATTTTGATTTTTTATTTTTATGTGCTCAACATATTTGTGTATAGTATCTTTATCAAATCCCAAAATTAATAATTTTGGTTCCTCTTTCTCAGATGAAAAAGTGTCCAAGTTAACCAATGACATGAGCATCTGCATTTTTTGGTCCCACTTATTTGGAATTGTGTTTGTGTTCCATCAAAAGAAAATAAACTTGGGGACTTTACACCTATACGCGAATACAAAACGAGTCTTGCGCCGCCACTAAAGTGTGTTTTGGCCATTCTAATAAAAAGTTTAAGACATGATAATTGGGTCCTCCTAGTCCTAGATGACGCCTACACATTTATATTACAATAAAGAAAAAGGAATTTTGTGGTGCTTGGGTGACCAAGAAAACATAATTCCCTCGTCAATGACCCTCAACATTCACATTCATATTATGTTAACTGGTTTGACTTACTTTAACAATAATTTATACGATCAAATTATGGATTATGAATTGGTTTCTGATTTAGAAAATGAAAATTGATGCAACAAATTATAGTTTAAATTACTTAACTTATGGGCCGACATATTGAGATTTACGTATTACTTCCTAATAATTTTTCCTTGTAAATAAGTTGAATTATATATTTTATGAAATGATAATTGTAGTTAGGTATATCTATCGAAACCACATTTGCATATAAGTATATTTAAATTTCTTTAACTTGTCATGTCACCTATAAAAATTATTTATGTTTTTTTCATATAAATACACCTAAAATTTTGTCTAAATAAGTGATAGGTAGGTGTACCTAGATGTGAAACAAAGAATAATAAGTAACCGGCCAAGCTAAAAAAGGGTTATGTGTGCCTATGTGCAAGGCAACTAACTGCAATCAATGTTGCGAAACTCGAAACTCGGGGGTATATCGGCCAGCTGATTAAAAGGGAGTTCTGGCAAATTCAGAAAGATCGCGATAATTAAATGTACATATATTCATATTTATTAAAGAAAAAATGACTGATATTTAATCATTTTAATTTCAAACTTGTCAATAATCACTATTGACGACCGGCGAGAATGGGAAACGCGAAAACATGAGAAGTTCCGTGGAAGTTGAAATGGAAATCGCAAAATAAAAGGGTTTGACTTTTGGATTATGTAATTGTTTATAACATAAGTGTCAAATCAGAATTATTTAAATAAACCGAATTAAATCAAAATTAATTAGATTTAATCAAAATCAATTGATTTGGAACGCATTGGATCGGATTAACTGGATTTAATTTGAATTTCACCAGTTGATCGACATTAACTAGTATTTTGGCCAATATTCGTTGTATCGTCTCGAGAAGAGGAAAATTTTCAATCGCAGTATATCCACCACCATAACAATATATGCTATTATCCCAAAATTTAAAGGTTTAATTAATATAAAATAGAAACAAACAAAAATAGGTGTTTAGTTCGTACAAATTAATTTGCCTTAGAGTGTGAAAAGAGTTTGGGTTTGGGTGGAATTTAAAGGAAGGCTTTCGGTGTGTGTTTATGGACAGTTGGCTTCCCCTGTTTCTATTTATACAACTCCCCACTCCTCTGTTTTTCCTCTTCACATTCCTCTCTCATTTCTCTATTTTACATCCTTATCTCTTTCAACTAATCAATTCCATTTCTGGGTCTCAAATTTTATTCCCAAACACTCCGCTTTTTCAGAGTTTTTGAATGGTTTTCGCATCTAGGTCTCTATTTTGGAAGTTTCAATTAGATTAATTTGAATTAGCTTTTCTTCGTTTCCGATTTAGTAACATAGAAATTGATAGTCAGGTTGTGAAATTGAAGTCATTTTAGCTTCTGGGTACCTCTCAAAATCATAACTTAAACATAAGGGGTTGGGGTTGTAGGGTTTTTGCAACGACAAGATAAGGTTCAGGTTTTAAAGACAATGATCTTGCTCTCAAACCTATGCAAGTTTTATTCCATTGTCAAGAACTCAATTGTTGACAAAAGCTTCTATTTTTGGATATTCCAAATTTTCAGTAGGTACAGCATTATGGGTACTTAGCATCAAAGAAAAAACTCCAGCCTTTTTAGCTCTGATTTCTTGTCCCTTTCCCGTTTTTCTTCTCTGTTATTTACAAGTTTAAGAGTGTTTGTGGTGTGATGGGAGGAGCATCACTACCACCTGGTTTCCGTTTCCACCCAACTGACGAAGAATTGGTTGGTTATTACCTTAAAAGGAAAGTTGAAGGACTCGAAATCGAGCTCGAACTGATCCCAGCCCTTGATTTGTACAAATTCGATCCATGGGACTTGCCAGGTACATTTTCACATGATCATATTGAATTCATCAATTCAAATATTCATTTGAATGGAAGATGATAATGTAAAGCAGCTTCATTTATTGACTAGAATTTTTGGTAGTGTCTTATTTAAAATTAGGATGACTCTGGTAGTAAAATATAATATGAAAGTGAGATGGAAGTTACTCCGTATACCAAATATGATTGATTACAAATACGTCATGTACTTGTAATTTTTTGTATGGATAACCCGAAATTCAAACCAAAACTTCCTTGAAGTGGTATTAATACATGGGCGTCCAACCCAAAATATCAGGGGTTGAATTGAATGGTTTGTTGATGTAAAGGAAGTGATTGTGTTATGCAGAGAAATCGTTCCTTCCAAAAAGGGACATGGAGTGGTTCTTCTTCTGCCCGCGGGACCGCAAGTACCCGAACGGGTCGAGGACCAACAGAGCCACCAGAGCCGGCTACTGGAAAGCCACCGGAAAAGACAAACAAGTTGTTTCTCATCACTCCGACCTCTTTGGTTTCCGGAAGACCCTTGTTTTCTACCGGGGACGCGCTCCTTCCGGTCACAGAACCGCTTGGATCATGCACGAGTATCGCCTCTCCCAAGGCCAGGTAATACGTGTTGTCCTAAGAGTCTGACCCAATATATATGACTCAAAATGGCAGCGGATTTTGATTTCTTTGTAGGGCGCTTTTGCACTATGCCGCATAGTGAACAAGAATGAGCAGAAGATGGGTGATTCCTGTGGAGAGCTAAAATCAAGAAAGGTTGATAAAGGCAAGGTGGCCGTGGATTTGACCTCCATGGTTGAGCCTTTGAGCCATGAAGCAGCTCTAATGGTTGATCATCAGTCTCAGAATGTAGCTTCTTCTTCTTCTTCCATGGAGATCAATCCTGCTGAGCTTTGGGTCTCTCCTGACCTCATTCTTGATTCTTCAAAGGTAACGATGAACAAGTACTTTTGTTGATACATATTCCAATACATTTATTATGAAATGATGACTGTTAAGTTGTTTTCCTTTAGGACTACTCACAACAAGTAGGAGGAGGTGTGTCGGAATGGCACGATCTTCCGACAACAATGGAACCATGGAATGAGCAATATGAGAGCATAGGTTTCTCACCCAATTCATCGTTCTCGAATCTGACAGTAGAAAATGAAGTTTCCGACCATTTCAGTCAAATTGGCTACATGGGTTTCTATGAAAATGAAGATTTTCAGTATCAAGGTTATGACCAGATAGAGTATCCACAACTGTTCTGATTTGCCTGAAAATGCAACACAAAGCTCTAATATGATGGATCGTGATTATGGTTTATTACTGTATAATCAACAAGTGTTGTCGAGACAACTACTTTTAATGTTGGTTCTCGGATGGTTACTTATAGTTATAAGTCTGTTTCTTGGTACTGAAGCTAATTTATATGAGTTTCATGTAGAATGGATTGTTCTATGGTGTGATAATCGGTTTTATTGTTTTCACTCAGACTTGGTTTTAGTTTATTGGGCTGATTTGTATCTCTCGAGTCTCGGCAGTATCATTCAGCATATTATGATGTGTAATAAGCTTTTGAGTTCTATTTTGGTTTGTTTTGGTAATTTATGTGTAACCTATAGTATTTGAAATGTTAATCGATTAACAATGAATGATTCAAATAAATTGTGTTTTGTGTTTGGTTGTTTTGTGACTGTCGGAGTATCCGACATAGTTTGTGTGTCTAGTGTCTTTTAGTTTCGATGGTCGGTGTGTTCGACGTGGTTGTTCTGAGAGGTAGGGTGTCTTAAGGCTGTCTTTTACTATTTACTTATAAACTGTACACGACTGATGTTTGATCTTCGGGTGCGAAGTTTTTCCGTATCGTAATATCATGAATGAACTTCGGTTTGCTTTAATAAAAATGATTCAACATAAATTGGGTCAAGCGATCAACTTGTATCAAGATTTGGGCTCGAGCTCGACTATGCTATTATGAAGTAAGACAACATCAAACTTGTGATTCTTAAGATTATTGTATCGATAAGAAGTTGGAAACAGAGACGAGATATCGCAACGTGACTCGAACCCAGGCTCAAGTGCTTAACCAATTGGCCAAACAAGCGTTGGTAGAAAGTAGAGAGTTAGTTTTGCACCATCTAGTGAGTTGGTTGCAGATGGTGCAAATCTTGGACCTATGGGGGCTTGGAGATGGACATCATGGGCAATTTAAATACAACATAAAAATTGGTTTTGAATTAATTACAATTTGAAATTAAAGCGTGGATAAAGACGTTGAAAATTATATTCATAATCAATTTTGGATTTGATTGTAATTCAAAATTAAACGTATCATCATAGCCAAAATATACACAAAAAATCTCTCTGTAAATATTTTTCTTGTCTAGTAATACTCTCTACGGACAACTTGAATTTGCTCTATGTCTATCATTGTATTTGTAAGACAATTGTTCATACGTGACAAATCTTAAGTAAACCGAGCTACCAACATAATCCAACTCATCTACTTCAATCCTTGGATTTCATGTATTCGTAGTAATTTATAATATTAACAAAAATATTTTTCCAAACTTATTAGTTCCGTAAGACTTACCCTTAAATCAAAAGTGGAAGCCACTTGAATTTTTTTTCCAGACTCTCAGGTTTGTCTCGAATCAAAAAATTCAATCTCCAAACAAGACGTATTTGACTCCTCGGGTCCATTTTTTTCTCTTCATGTTTCAGCCCTCATACCTTTGAGTTTATTGTTTCTTATTTGAGAGTTGGTTTCAATTTTAATAAGATATTCAACTTATTTGATAAAATGAAATTAGATACTTCTTATGAATACTTCATTTTTACTTAAATTTTTCTTAACTAAAAACATGCTTTCTACGTCCACTAATTTTACTTAATTCTCTTTAATTAAAAACACGTTTTCTACGTCCACTAAGTTTCAAGAGTTATACTTTATCATTTTCTATTAATTATTTTTGAAGATTCTGTTAACTTTTTTGAAATGACTAAAATACTCCTATATTAAAAAATTAGAAATAAACAAAATTATTTCAAACTTTTTAAAATTTATTTTTAAAAATAAAGAATAAAAAATTATGTTAGTATTACAAAAATTAAAATTTTAAAATCAAATTTTATTTAAATAATAGCAACTAACCCGGCATCAAGCCGGACAGCTGAAGCTACAGTTGGTGGGATAGACCC
>JAYMTP010003009.1:0-18042 GCA_036897365.1 Geranium brycei
AGAGGCCACTTATGATGCAAAGGGTAAAATGGTAATTTTACGCCAATATGCCAACGGGACATGAGCCTATAGGTTCATACACAAAGAACACGCATTGTAAAAATTAGGCAAATTTTGGTAAATTAATTGGAACGGGCCGTGGCTAAAACCTAGGGTTTTGGGCCACGGACCGGGCTAAAGCCAAGAGCTTTGGGCCCGGCCATGGCGGGCCATAGAGGCCGAGCCCATGAGAGGCTGCCATGGCATGGCAGCCCTTATGGGCTGCCACTTATTGGGCACGACAGCCCATGGCCGAAACCCTAATGAGTTTCGGCCCATGTGGCCCAAACCGGCCACAATAAGTGGCGACTAGGCTTTCCATAAGGGAATCGAACCTAGCCCATTTTTATGGGCTAGTTCGTGATCCCAAAACCCTAGCCAAACTCTATAAATAGAGAGCTAATGTGCTGATTTTTCCAAGTTATTCCATTCCTTACCGAAACGCTGCTGAAATTTCTACTCGAACCTTTTTACATTCTAGTAGGTGTATTAAGGTTTAGATCACTGGTCTTGTGTGTTCGTGTGGATACAGATAGAGGGAGGATCATATTGGTGCTCCTAATCGGTGATTTGACGATCTAAGAAAGGTATGAATCTAGATATTGTTTTAATTGCTTTTTCGTAGATCTATCGCATAGATGCGATCCTGGGCAGGTTCGGGGTTTTATTTTTTTTAATTCTCCGTTGTGCATGTCTGATTTAGACCCTCCGAACCCCAACAACTGAATGTACCAACTCAATATCATCTTGACTCGAGTAATCTAACTTTATTATAAATATTTATTAAAATCATGTTAATATATACATATGTAATTTATTAAATGCTAAGTGAGTTGATTCACAAGTTGATCGGGACTTGAAAAATTAAGCTCGAACTCGACTCGTTTATTAAACGATTACGACCTTATAAATTTGAATTCAACTTGAGTATTGACGATTATGTTCATCTTCCTCACAATTAATCTAGCATTTATTTGTAATTTTCCCCTTCTTTAAGTCCCTTCATGTCCCTCAAACTCTTGTATAAATACACGCTTCATATAATGAATGAAATTCACGTCTGCCATCTATTCGCAAACATTTGACTTGAACACCGAACTGACATGTTACCCATTTAAAAAAATAGAGAAGATGAGTTCGCACGTTAGATTTTTGCCTCATCAGGTAAACCCACGTGGCCCTGCTATAATCATCGACAATAGACAGGAAAAAAATGACATCCAGATACTTAAGACGCACTTGAATGAGCAATTCAAAATCAAGGATCTAGGCAAGTTGAAATATTTCCTCGGTCTTGAGGTTGCCCGATCACTCAAAGGGATTTTCCTTTCTCAGCGGAAGTATGCACTCGACATTCTCTCAGACAGTGGTCTTACTGGCTGCAAGCCGACCTCCTTCCCACTTCCACAACAACATCGTCTCTCATCTGAGTCTGGGCCCCTATGTGAGGACAGTGGTATGTACCGACGACTCATTGGTCGGTTGTTGCACTTGACCATCACTCGGCCAGATATTAGTTACACAGTGCACATCTTGAGTCAGTTCATGCATGCTCCACGACAACCACACTTGGACGCTGCGTTACATGTTCTTCGCTACCTAAAAGGTAGTCTTGGGCAATGGATTTCACTTCCCTCAGATACCCCCGCGCCCCCCCCGCGCCCCCTCTCTTCCTCCTTCCCTCCCCCCTCGCCGCCTCTCGGCCTCTCCGCCGCTGCGCTCTCCTCCTCTCCCAGAACCCGCTCCATCGCCGCCGTGAAATGCTCCAAGAACTCGAAACCTCCGGAGTCGGGGTCGTGGGTGAGCCCGGACTGGCTCACGTCGCTGGCGCGGTCCCTGAGCTCCGGCGGCGGCGACGACTCGGGGATTCCGGTGGCGAGCGCGAAGCTCGACGACGTGTCGGACCTGCTCGGCGGCGCGCTGTTCCTGCCGCTGTTCAAGTGGATGAACCAGTACGGACCGATCTACCGCCTCGCCGCCGGGCCGAGGGACTTCGTGGTCGTCAGCGACCCGGCGATCGCGAAGCACGTGCTCAGGAACTACGGGAGGTACGCCAAGGGGCTGGTCGCCGAGGTCTCGGAGTTCCTGTTCGGGTCTGGGTTCGCCATCGCTGAAGGACCTCTCTGGACGGTAATGGTTTTCATAGTTCAGTAGCTGTTCATAAAATTGAGTCTCATTATGATAGTTCACTGGCTGTTCATAAAATTCTGAGTTCATTGATGTTGCTGCTTGGTTTGGAAATGGTTATTTTGTTATGAAATTGGGTTTAATTGAATAGTTATATAATGCAGTAGCTGTTGATTGAATTCTGGGTTCATTGATTTTAGCTTGGTGATGAATGTGCTATGTGTGGTTCGATGATGTGTAATTTAGCAATATTAACTTCTCTGTTTGTTTTAGAAATGATGATTTCCTTATAAAATTGGATTACATTGAACAGTTATTTGACGGTTCACTAGCTGTTCATTGATTTTGCTGATTGTTTTAGAAATGGTGATTTTGTTAGGAAATTGGGGTTTAATTGAATAGTTATATAATGCAGTAGCTGCTGATTAAATTCTGGGTTGATTGATTTTTAGCTTGGTGATGAGTGTGCTGTGCGTGGTTCGATTATGTATAATTTAGGAAATACTAGACCAGAAGGTATGGTTTCAGTTAGTATTGAAGTGGAAAAGTCCCACATTGGATATATTTGTAGTTGTGCAGCGCGCAACTCTATCCGTATAGCAGATGTTTAAATTCTACATTTCAGTCCTGACCTGTGATAAAACTATATAATGCAGTGTTCTAAAAAACGCTAGGCGCTAGTCGGGCGGAGAGGGGCTTAGGGGGACTAA
Organism: Geranium brycei; assembly: GCA_036897365.1. Lineage (NCBI taxonomy): Eukaryota > Viridiplantae > Streptophyta > Magnoliopsida > Geraniales > Geraniaceae > Geranium > Geranium brycei. Next base: position 2,877 of record JAYMTP010003009.1, read on the forward strand.
TCGGGGATTAACTGGAAAATAAATTGGAGATTAATGGGTGGACTAATTGAGGATTAATCGGACAAGTCGGTGATTTTTAGAACACCGGTATAATGTTAGTCTGATTCATTGACTGTTTCTTATGAACTTTGATGATTTGTGGAAAAATTGGTTCTAATTTGGTATGAATAATTTAGTAATATTAGTGCACAATGTAGTGTATCAGCTATTATTGAAGTGGAAAACTCCTAAATCGGACGTATAAGGTTGATGGAGGATATTTAATTTCTTCAATTCAGTATCAACCTGTGATGTAACAGAATAATGTTGGTCTGATTCGTTGATTGTTTAGTATGAACATTGATGATTTGAGTGAAAAAATTGGTTCAATTTTAGGCAAGGAGAAGGGCTGTGGTTCCATCACTTCACAAGAAGTACTTGACGGTGATAGTTGATAGAGTGTTTTGCAAATGTGCCGAGAGATTGGTGGATAAGCTTACACCTTCTGCGATAGATGGGACCCCAGTTAACATGGAAGCAAAGTTTTCACAATTAACTCTAGATGTTATCGGTTTGTCTGTGTTCAACTACAATTTTGATTCTCTCACCACTGATAGTCCTGTTATTGACGCTGTTTATACTGCGTTGAAAGAGGCGGAGGCTCGTTCCACTGATCTTTTACCTTATTGGAAGGCAAGTTATATTTTTTTCCTGTTTTGATCTTCATATTCCTTGTTGGGTATTTTGTATTTGACCTTTGTATTGTCATTGTATTTGTAGGTCGAATTTTTGTGTAAGATAATCCCTAGACAAATAAAAGCTCAAAAGGCGGTCACGGTTATTAGGGAAAATGTTGAAGAACTCATCGCCAAGTGCAAGCAAATGGTGGAAGCTGAGGGTGAAAGAATTGACGATGAGGAATATGTAAACGATGCTGATCCTAGCATCCTCCGCTTTTTGCTTGCTAGCAGGGAAGAGGTCCGTCAATGCTCCTTCAATTTGTAATACGCTTTCCTTTTACTTCTATATACATAATGCATAATTGGGAACTTTCAGATAGTACAAATGAAGTTTTGTGCTGTTGTTGCTTTTGGTTTGAGAACCTTACCATTTCAGGTTTCCAGCACACAATTACGAGATGACCTTTTGTCCATGCTAGTCGCTGGCCATGAGACCACCGGTTCGGTGCTGACTTGGACTTTATATCTTCTAAGTAAGGTACCCTTACTATCTGGTTGTATCTATATATTCAGTTAAAAGTTTATTCTGATTGTAATTGACTGCAATACCAAATTTTTTTTAAAAAATCTGTCAAAGTTCAAGTTAATTTCTGCCTTTGAGTGCTTCTCTGATTCGTTTGTTGCAACCTACTCTAGCTGATGTTCAAAGTAGGTTGAATCAGTTTAATATGATTAATCTATTAGTCAAGATTTTGATTTAAAATAAAGTGACTTAAGAATATGTGGAATAATGGTTAGAGTGAGTCAATGGCTCAATTAGTTGCCTTATGCCATCAGCATCATAGCACTGCATCAACTTCTTGGTCTGGATTGTCCAAACTCATTAGACCAAATTCCTCTGCTAATTGTTCTGGCGCTTCAAGATTGAATACCATTTTTGTTTCTTGACTCTGCAAGACATTTACGTAGAGGCCTGAATATTTTTAGATTGGTAATCAGACATTTCACTGGAAGATAGTATCCCAAATTATGCACAGATCATAGGAAAAAGCAGTGTTCTAAAAATCCTCGACTTGTTCGATAGATACCTGATTAATCCTCTATAATTCCCGATTAATCGTTCAATCCATTTATTTTTCAATTAATCCTGGTTAGTCCCCATAAGGCCCTCTCCGTCAGACTAGCGCCTAGTGTTTTTTAGAACATTGGAAAAAGGGGTCAAAGTCCATAATGCATTGACTATTCACGCCATGACCCAAATTTACAATGATGTAGCTTCAACTGAATTATGGTATTTTTGGGTGAATCTTGATTGTTCATGAAATTGGCGGTGCAGGACTCTTCCACATTGATGAAGGCTCAAGAAGAAGTTGATAGAGTCTTAAACGGAAGGTCGCCTACCTACGAAGATATCAAGGATCTGAAGTACTTGACACGCTGCATAAATGAATCAATGCGTCTTTACCCTCACCCTCCTGTGGGTTGCACTCCTTTCCTTTTATTAAATTGTAAATTGTAACTAAGGTGCTATATTTCCTCCCTCTATTTATTTGATGATGATGATATCGTTCTTGCTATGATAGGTCTTGATAAGAAGGGCTCAAGTTGCCGACGTGCTTCCTGGAAATTACAAAGTTAATCCCGGTCAAGATATAATGATTTCGGTTTACAATATCCATCACTCTTCCCAGGTATTAGCTCATATCTGCACCAAACTTGTTATATTCCAACCATTCGTCAAGTGAAAATCAGCTATTATGAAGAAAAAAATTGTTTCCACAGTTAACAAGATTATGGTCATCGTGTATTGACTCTTTACTCTTGTGGGTTTGCAAGGTCTGGGAGAGAGCGGAGGAGTTTGTGCCTGAAAGATTCGACATGGAAGGCCCATTGCCTAATGAAACAAATACAGATTTTAGGTACTTTGAATCTTTGATCTTCCATGTGCTTTACTCTTAATTAGGAAACCATTTATCCATATATAAGAAAGAAGTAAAAAAATACTGGAAGTTTGAATTATTTGCTAAATACTGTGAATATTGGAAATCAATTTGGTTAAACTTTAAACCACAGGTTCATTCCATTCAGTGGAGGTCCCCGGAAGTGTGTTGGCGATCAATTTGCAATGCTGGAAGCCATTGTTTCTCTTGCAATCTTTCTGCAGCGTTTGAATTTTGAGCTGGTTCCTGACCAGAACATCAGCATGACAACAGGAGCGACAATACACACAACAAACGTAATATTTTCTATATTTTGCTTCAAATCATTGTGTGTCAGCTAGTCAGTATATGCATGCACATGATTACATTGATTACGCTTCTGAAATTTAAATTCCAAGTTCAGAGAAATAAAATAGAATGTATTGAAGATTTAGCTAGTTGATGCATGAACATTATCACATTGATTAGGTTTCTGCTCGATATTGTCCACGAACCCAATCAGTTTCTTACGTTCAGTTTCATGTATGCTTAGATTACATGCTTGAAGCATACTAGAACATTTCTCTCTGTCATGCGTGAGAAATTAAAGTTTGATTTCGATCAACAAGTTACTGATGATACATCTGAATTGCATCTGGTTTTGCAGGGCCTGTACATGAAGTTGAGCGAAAGGCAAGCTCAAAACTTGAGTCAACCGAAGGTTACCGTTCCTGTCCTATGATTTACTCCATTTCATGTCTCATACCCACATTTTGATTATTTCATGTATATGAAATGTTAGTTTGCAACAATTAAGGTTTTTGTTCTTTCCATAAGATCCATCTATTTGATGGCCATCATTTTGATCCATCTATTTGATGGTCTTCTGCTCTAATTTGGTTTGAGTTATGAGCCCTTGTTAATCAAGGTTTTTGGTAGGGGTGTTTATGATTCGGTTTTGAACCGAACCGGTTTAAAACCAAACCAAACCAAACCGATTATTTTGGTTATTAGAAAACCAAAAGAAACGATAAAGTTTGGTTCTAAATTAAACCACTCATTTTTTTGATCGGTTTTATTCAAACTGATTTTCATGAATTTCACTTTTGGGTCTGCTTTTGACTTTTTTTTGTTGGTCTAATTGCTAAAGATTTATGACCTCCAACGGCTCACATGATAAAACCAGTCGGTTCTATGTTCGGTTTTTAACGATTCCACCTCTGTGAATTGAAATTGAACCAGATCCATTACAATTTCGTCTCTTCGGTTCGGTTATTTCTTGAGCGGCCCTAAATAAATTCTGGTTTCTCGATGATTTCGGTTAGGGTTTGTTGTTCTGTTCTTCTACCTACTAACTGTCATGTGTGTGTATACATAATTGTAGATGTTTGTGACATGGTTGGTTGGTTTGAAAAGTCTTGTTTCAGTTAAGAATCGATGTTGAGAGCAGCTTAGCTACTTATGCGTTGTTGTGTTCTTCAACTTAGTAGTATATTGCTGAAGCTGGTCAACCTCAAAACGATTTAGACGCTGGGTATGTAATGCCCATTTTGCCCTCGGCATCAAATTGATTTTGCATGCTATGAGACATTTTGTTTTGGTCAATCCAATCCGAAAGCCGGAAATTTGAGTAGCCGTTAAAATGACAAAATGTTTCGAATTTGATAGGAAGTTGATAGTGTTAAGATGACAAAATGTTTCGAGAAATATATAAATACATACAGAAAGAATTTGAAAATAAAATAGTATATATGAATAATAGAAATAAACTCATCTAATAAGGTTAACATTTACTCGAAATATATAACCCAATTTTACAGATAGGATTTAATGTGACCAATTCGATCCGGGTGGGATTGAATTCATAATTGTGGGTAGGGGACCATACTTATTCAGTATCTTGTGTGTATAGTTAATTATATTTTAATATATATGTTTACTTTAAATACGTTTCGGAAATGGTTATGGAAAACAAAGACGGGGCATATATATATATATTCTCAAGATAGGGCACGGGATGGGAGTTGGGTCGGAATCGATGATTACAAAACTTGTTTTATATCCATTACATTACCATCCCTAACTTTGTGTCAACCTAATGTAACACTTACGTGATGGAGATGGTTTTGTAATATGTCCCTGCCTGTTGGATCGGAAATGTTGGGTTGTCTCTGAATTTAAGATATTTTGTTTATTTTTTTTGTGAAGGTAAGTTTATGATAAGTTTTATGATTCAGTTTTGTCGGATCGACCCAAAAATCTCGAGATCGACAATGTCAGATCAACACTCAAAGCCAGCCCATGATAAAATGGTCAAATTAGGTATCAAATTACAATAAAATGGAAAACATTATAAAGAAAATTGTTTGAGGGAGAGAAATGAAAACTATGCCCTAAACTATGGCAACTAGAAAGAAATAGGCACCACTTTGTAGGTCCATTTCCATATATAGCACCTATTAATTAGACATATGTCTCAAGATTTAGTTTCTTAGATACGATATTTTAATTGCAGATAAATTAAATTAAGCCTAAGAAAATGATAGTGACAGCGTGAAAAGGCCGTTGATAGAAATCATCGCCATTATCGGTAGCATAAAATCATGATAATATTAATATCTATATATATAATATACGGTCGATGTCTCCAAGAACCGTAGTTGTTGCATTATTTGATTTATTAAATAAATGTATCAAAGTAACATACTTTTTAACAACTTTCTTGAGACATGTCAAATTCCCCTCCACAAATTTAGCTATACAATATTTGTATTTTAATAATAGTTTGAGAGACACAGCAAAAGTGAATATCACATTATCAACAGAGAGGTTTGAGTTTCAAACCCCGTTTTATGAACTGGGTGAGAAGAGTTAAAGGGTAAATTTATGATATAATGTAATTCCAAAACAAATTACAAGAAATATATAAATTGGATGTTAAATAGTTACATACATAAGTGGAAAATAATCTATACGTACCATAAATTAACTTTTTCTCGTCTCTCAAAACTATTATATTGATTTGTATAATAATTATCAAGGTGACAAGAATTATACACTAACTAGGCTGATTCAGTATAATTTAATTCGAACGATCAATATATCTGACCGAGCAATAATATAAATATGTTCATTAATATTTGGGGCATGCAAATAAATAAAATAAATAGTCATAAATTCTAGGAGTTTCTCTTTTTGTTCATAAAATAAAAACATTTATTAGCCACCCACTTATGACAGCATTTATTTACATATGCAACACAAACTATTTATTCACATAAATAAACGATAAGTACAATGTGTGTTTCTTTTCACTATATTTAAAACACTTCCTAGGAAAATCCACTATTAATATATATTCTTCGTACCAAACAATGCGCACTACACCACCCTCCACCTTGTCACCACCTCGATACTCTGCTCCGCTATCTTGCGCCGAAAAGAGCCCCTCACGACCACCCCCAATAGAATCCCGACGCGTGTCGGCACAGCCTGTCGGTGGTCGATCACAGTCTGTCCATTGACCCTTCGGTACACGTGTCGGCCATCCGAGCCCGGTTGTAAAGTCTGGCGCGGGACCGGTTGTTAGCGGATTATACGGGTTTGGAGCCAACCCTCCATTAACACTACACTCTCTCTGTTACGTGAGAACTGACCAGAAAGCAAAGCCACAACGCTCGCGAAAGGGACCGATGATCCGACGCTTTTAAGCTTCGATTTCGTTGCCGATCGATGGTTTTTTGTGTAATTGATCGGTGAAATTGAGTTGGGTTCCGGAGAATTTTAGTGGGTAAGTGTGAATAATGTTCAGGTTGAGCAGGAACAACAAGGGAGCTAAATCTGGGGACAGGGTCGAGTTCAGATTCTCCAACTTTAAGGCGCTTCAGGTGGGTTTTAATTGGTTCATTTATGGGTTTTTGGAGCTTTAATGATCATGGGTTTGGTTTTGTTTGGTAAATGCTTTGTTGGGTTTTGATCTTTATTGCTCTGTGTTTGCTGTTTTTGGGGTGTGGAGGGTGGGTGAGGTTATTGCTTTGAAGTGATTGGTTTTGTTCTTGATTTAGTAATTGTGTTGTGGATAGTGAAATAGAAGTGAATTGTGCAGTGAAGATGAATAATTCATTCTTAGAGCTCTTTTTTAAGAGTTGATTTGATATTGGAGACAAAATGTAGGAATAGCTTGGAAAATGTTAATGAGAGAGTGAGATTTTGTACTTGGCTAGTGGTCGTGATTAATGAATGATAGTAGTTGGTAGCAATAGATGGTATTTGATGAGGAGTTTTTGATTAAAGTGTGCAGCTGAATTCAGAAGTGCGTCGGTTTGTAATTTCGGCTTCCATGCAGTTCGGTGTAGTTGTTGTCTATGTTTCGGAGTTCTTGGTTGTGCCTTTTGTTATTCCTCTGAGAAATGACACCGCTGAACCTTCTCTATGAGGGATCAGGTCGGTGAAGCTTAATCGTCTGCTAGAGAGGGAGAGAGAGAGAGTTTAGTTCCATTAATTTTTTTAATTGTAAGGACAATTTCGTCATTTTTGTACAAATACATCCATTTTGCACAAGAAACCAAAGTTCACGGCACCTTTTTGTCATTATCAAAGTACAAAGCACCAACTTGTTTGGTAGTATACACCACATTTTTGCCATTTTCCCATTTTTCTAATAGGAAAATGATTCTTGAATTTAGCTAGTGTTTATAGCTAAATTCAAACCTGTTTATAATGCAAGACTCACTGGTTGACAGGTACCAAAAGGATGGGACAAGCTGTTTGTGTCTATAGTCTCGGTAGAAACCGGAAAAACCATTACAAAATCGAGCAAAGCGGTAGTGAGGAACGGAAGCTGTGAATGGACGAACACTTTGTTGGAATCTATATGGTCTCCCCAGAATGAATCGTCGAACGAGGTGGATGATTGTCTCTTCAAGTTTGTTGTTGCCATGGTAAGCGATCTTTGGTGTTTTTTTGTGATCAATTTTCGGAGTATATGGTTATAGTTGTAAATGCCTGTTTTTATCGTCTGCTTAATGAATGCTTAGTTTATTAGTATATGAACATTATTGACTAACAAGTGAAATTATGAATTAAATTATCACAGGGATCGGCAAGATCCGGGATTCTTGGAGAGACTACAATCAATATGACCAGTTATATGAGTTCGACTAATTCTGTTTCAGTTTCATTGCCGTTGAAGAAGAACAGCCACGGGACAGTTTTACAAGTTAGTTCTACATCTATAATACTATTCGCCTTGTCATACTTGATATACACAATTTCGCGTCGGTTTTATTGTTAATATGTTTTAGATCAGATGATTATGGAAGAACTTTTCTCAAATTTATTCAAACTCGAAACATTTTCTATCTTGAAAATGGCTATCTTTTTTCATCTTGCGAATGTGAAAAATTAATAGTGATGTTCGTGTTCCTCATTTAGAATGTGTCCAATGCTCTTTTGAACATTTCTGTGTTCTAGTTTGAAATCACTGTCACAATGTCTCTGCAATTGCTCCATATTTTGTAACATTGAAAATGGTGGCATAGTTCCTTTTTGAAGCTGTCATTGATCTGTATTCTTACGTATCGGAATTCTAATTCTGCTATTTGCATATGTTTTAAGTCTAAACCGTTTTGCTCTTCTATCTGATTTTCCAGGTCACAATTCACTGCATGGCCCAAAGAACGAAAGCCAGGTCTGCATTGTATATTTCCGACTCTTATTTTTCTTATTTTCTTTATAACTCAATCGTTGTGAAATTGTTGGACAATTTTCAGAGACGGGGAATCGAAGGAGTCAAATTCCCATGTGGAAGATCTGAAGGTAGATTCTCATGTTTCAGATGTCAAGTCAGAAGTATCCGACAGCGTATCTCCACAGAGTGTCGCGTCTTCCTCCAGTAAAGATAGGAGCTCAGCCTCGCATCCAGGAGAACCTGAGAGCCGGGTATGTTTATATTTTCCCATAAAACCTGCTTGCTTGTGTTCTGTCAAAACCCGAAACTACTGAGATTTTAGACTTGTTCCTTTGTAGACATTCTTGGTTTTTTGATGAATTCTATATTGATTGTTTCTTGTGCTTATAAAAGAAGGAAAATTGCAGATACCTACTCGTATAGATTGTTATTTTCGTTGTTGTAAAAAAAGTTGACTGAAGAATACTCTTATGTATACTATTGTCCATGGGGCACACTGACCATTTTACCCATATTTGAACTTCAAAATTTCGAAACATGCCCTCATACAGCAACATCAAAGAGAGAGTTGCGTCGAGAAACCGATCTAGTCCCCAAGATGCGGATTCTGCGGAAATGTTGCATGCTCCGGTAGATTTATTATTGTACGATGAGCTTGTACGCTAAAGCGACCTTGGTCTCTAGACTAGTTCTCGACCGTCCAACGTCACACGTGAGGATATAGAGTGACTTGCTGTCCACGTCCGTTAAAATTGTAAGACAGCGTCCCTTCGGAAATTTATAAGGGTAGTCATATGCATAAAAAAATTACAATTCACCTGAACAAAAGTGCACAATCTATAACGATACAGCCCATAAAGCATCCGCTCTCCAAGCCGCTTAGGATTGTCGTCTCTTTTTTCAGTTCTCCCTTTCAATTTCTTTGTACTGTATTTCTTTTATTTCACTGTACTGTTTTCTTAGAGTTTTCTTTTCCCGTCTTGGGAATCGATTTCTCTATTCTTTAATATAATTGTTTTAATCATTGATAAAAAAATTCCATAACGATAGATGTATGCAATTTTCCCCATAAAAAATGGCCAAGAACACACCTCTAGAGCAATGAGCATCACAAGAACATGTTGTGTGTTAGCCTCATCTATATCTGAAACTGACTTAACATTCCCTTCTTTGTTTTGCAGCAAACCAGCTTCTCCGCATCAGGTTCACACGACAGCTACGAATCCGCCGTCATTTTTCTAAGCAGAGAAGCTCTGTCCCCAACCGCCGCCAACATAAGACAAGATGGAAACTATCTCGCCAATGATGCTTCCCAAACACACCAGTCATCATCTCCCTCGCCCGTTTCAAGATCAGGCAACAATTACCTCACCAACCGGCCGGACCACTCCCCCGCGGCGTCTCTGAGGAACCCGAACTCCTCCATAAACCTCCTGGAGGCCGCGGAGGATGCCATAGAGGAGCTCCGAGCCGAAGCCAGGATGTGGGAGAGGAACGCGAGGAAGCTGATGCTGGACTTGGATACGCTGAGGGAGGAGTTCTTGAATCAGTCCAAGAACCAAGCGAATTTAGAAATCGAGCTCTCAGCGACGCGCACGGAGTGCAGTGGACTGGTGAAAGAAGTGGAGCGGTTGAAACTGTTATCGGAGAAGTCATCGTTGGAGGATTCAGCGTTGGAGGATTCGGGCGCGACCCATTTGCAGAAGGAGCTGGAAGACGAGATCAGGCTGCAGAGAGAGTCGAGTGCTGACCTGGCTATGCTGTTGAAGAGGAGCCAGGAATCGAATATCGAGCTTGTGGCCCTTCTCCAGGAGCTGGAGCTCGAGAAATCGGCTGTTCAGTCGAAAGTCAACGACTTGGAGAACGCTCTTGATCAAAAGATGGAAGAGAACGTCGAGTTGAGTATTCGCTTGCAGCAAGTTCAAGAATCGGAGAAGAATTTGAAACCAGCGCTTGAAAATCACGATTCAGCCGAAATGGGGATTGCGGAAATGGAGGCGCTGAAAGAGAAAGTGCAGGAGCTAGAAAACGACTGCAACGAGCTGACTGATGAAAATTTAGAGCTCTTGTTCAAGCTTAAAGAGCTCAACAACAAATCCACAGGCTTGTGCGCTTCTTGCACCAATCTGAACAACAAAGTGAGTGATGATCGTTATGATGTCTCAGTTCAAGAACTTGAATCTATAATCACTGAATTGAGGACTGAATTAGATAAGACAAGGTCTGAGTTGGCGTCAAAAGAAGAGGGCATCGCAGAATTAGAAGCTAAGGTTTCGGATCTCGAGAAAGAAAATACCCATTTGGAAGAGAACATGAAAGCTGTCACAAGGGAAAGCGATATCACCTCCAAATGCTTGAACGGTCTGCAAAACGATCTCTTGATGCTCAGCAGCAGCGTCGGAACTCATGTTTCTGCAAACAAGATGCTCCAAAGAAAGTCCTCAGAGCTAGAAAGTGGGAGGAGTGAGCTTCAGCTCCGTCTTGTAGAATTGGAAGAAGAGAACGCGCAGTTGACAAGTGAGAGCGAGTCGGGTAGATTCGAATTAGAGCGTTTTAAGTCTATCGCTGAGAATCTCGAAGATGAGATCGCGAGGCTGAGAAAAGAGACGGAGATTCAAAGTGTAGAGCTACAAAACATGCAAATGCTGTGTTCAGAAGTGGAAGAGGAGTGTGATCATCTGAGAAGATCGAATCTTGAGCTGCAAGAAACTTCTGAGAAGCTCGTCGAAGAATGCAATACCCTTCGGAAGCTAAATCTAGAGCTCGGGGATCAAAATGTAGAGTTAAACAAGAAATGTGTCCGGTTGGAGGCCAAATTGAGGGAATCGAGTAAGAGCTTTTCCGAATGTTCTCATAAAGTCGGGATTTTAGAAGAAAACCTTTCTTCAGCATTGGAAGATATCGCTGCCAAGGAACAATACCTGACATCAGAACTAGACGCTCTTCTTGAGGAAAACAAGGAACAAAAAGAGAAACTTGCTGCGCAAGAAACGCTGTTCAACGAAATGTATTTAGCAAAATCATTACAAGTCGAGAATCTCCACGAAGAAGTGCAGAACCTATCGGAGAAGGTCATAGCCTTTTCTGATGAAAGAGGCAGAATTGTTAGCGAAGCAACCTGTTTACGCGAAGAAAAAGGCAAAATCGAAGCTTATGCTCAGGAAATCGAATCAAAACTGGAGAATACCGAGAATGAGCTCAATGTGATGCATATCAAATCTGGTGAGAAGGTAGAAAGACTCAGAGCTGAGCTTTCTGCCACAAAACAGAACCAGATCAAGTTGATCGCTGACCATGAAAAGGTCAAGAATTTATTGGAGAAGTACAGATCAAGCGAAGAGAATTTCAAAAATGCTGTGAGCAATCTTGAACTGAACCTCACTGTCTGTGAATATGAACGACAGCAGCTTCTGGAGGAGAAAACCAATTTAAAGGCTCAGCTGCATAAAATGGAACTTCTTCACGATGAAGTAACTTCCTACAAGAACACGCTCGGTGCTACTAACCTTGAGAAAGAAAAACTCAAAGATTCTTTGCAGCGATTGTCGGTAGAATGCAAGGAACTGAAGGAAGAAAATATTTCTCTCGTGGAGAAGGTTTCTACTTTGCAAACCAGCAGAGTTGCCTTGGAGGACAAGCTACTGCAAGTAGAAAGCGATCTTGTCGAAAAAGATGCTGCTCTGAGAAACGAACTCGACCAGATTAGCAGAGCTAACAGTCAGCTCCAGAGGAATATTCAGCAACTCGAGAAGGAGAAAGACGAGTGCCTGACGAAAAGTTGCACCCTCGAAGATGAACTCAAGTCGATGAAGGAAGAGAGACAGAACCAAAGAGAATTTAGCAGTGTGAAGGCTCAGAGCGCGACGAAAACCAATGCCAGAGCCAGTCCTGCTCGTGAAGATATGAAGTTCTCAAAGGTTAGTGACTTGGCCTTCTGAATTTGTGCGTTAAGTTGATATTTATTGACAAGAGAGTTAACTTTTTGAATCTTTCACTTTTCTGGTTAAAATCTTATAGAATGAAATCGCGAGGGGACCGAAGAGCCCCAATCACCTTCGTGACAATAGGAGGAAATTATCTTCTAAAAATGATCAAGGACAAGAACTCACAAGAAATCGACAAAAGCCTCACAACATTCAGCATCATAAAGAGGTAAGAACCTACAATTTTTTTCTCATTTGCTGTATTTTATCACAAGCCATAATATGTTACTATTTCTTGATCATGTTGATTTTTGGAATATGTTCTTGCTATTGTTCCTAATCTGAATAACTTATCCAAATTTTTTCTTCTGATTCATCTTTATCAGAGTAACTGGTCTGGTGTTCATGATCAAAATTCTCAATCTGCGGATTCGGATTCTTTTTCAAAGATACAGTTACTCGAGAATGAACTTGCCAAGGCCATGGAAGCAAATAAGACCTTCAAAGCTCAGCTTAACAGGTAAGCAAGCATATAAGTATAATGAAAAGTTACTAAATAATGCATACATAAGCTTGGCAAAAGGTTGTGACTTGTGAGTGATATTCATAAATGCACACACATACTTATTACTACAATTATTGCTGATAAAAAAATACGTACACATGCTTCTAACTACGATTATTGCTGATAAAAAATACATGCACATGCTTCTTAGCAGTGTTCTAAAAAAATGCTAGCCGCTGGTCTGGCAGAGAGGGTCTTCCATGGATTTATCAGGGTTCAGTTGGGGATTAATCAGAAAATAATAGAATTACAAGATTAATCGGGGGTTAACAAAAAATTAATCGAACTAGTCGGAGATTAATTCTTACTGCGGTTATTGCTGGTAAAAAAATCTACACGTGTTTTTTAAGCAAGAGTTGTGGGAAAAGTGGCAGAGAATCCAATTAGTAAGCATGAGGTCGATAGTTCCAACCCCGATTTGTGATTATTGCTGATAAAAAAATGTTCACATATTTTTACAGTTGTTATTGCTGATAGAAAAAAATGCATGATACACATATTTCTCAATATGTTCAAAATTTTCAATTCTCATGACTCAAACTATCATTTCCTACACACAGATTAAAGTCAGAAGGCCAAAACCAACATCACGGCGCAGAAGTCGTGGCGAAAGAAAGATTTGAGCGCACAAAATCATCGTTGGAGACAGAACTGAAGGACATTCGCGAGCGATACTTGAACATGAGCCTTCAGTACGCGGAGGTGGAAGCGCAGCGCGAAGAGCTTGTAATGAAGCTCAGGGCTGCAAAAAATGGCAAGAGATGGTTTTCATAGACGATGTTTTGAAATCTGTGGATTTTGAAGGACAAAATATGTAATTAGATTGATTAAGAGAAATGTTTTTGTTAATGGCTAAAGGGCTTGTTGTAAATAAAGAGGCAGAAGAACAAAGTCGTTGAATCAGTGTACTAATTGTAATAAAATGGCATCTTCTGAGAAATTAATGAGCACATACGTATATGACAGATTGGTCATTTTCATGTATTTTAGATTATTTTGACATGTGATTATATTCATAAATTGTTTTATGCAATACTTATGATTTTAATAGATTTGGACGAAAAATTGCATTTTCTTCCCACTTAACCTTATTTACTCCAGTGTTCTAAAAACGTTATGTTCCAATAAGACAGAGTGTCTTTTGAATATTAAATAAGTAACTAGAGATTAATAAAAAAATATTCTCATTAATTGAGAATTACTCAGACAAGTTAGAGGTATTTAGAACAATTACATCATATTTATTGGAGTGTGTAATGTTTTCATCGGATCCACGTCAATGAGACCAGATCCTTGAATCAGTTCATTCCGAAGAAAAAATAAAATTCAAAAATTGATGTTTTATCAACTTTGAATATACCAAGATTTAGGCTCCAGACCTTCATCACAAAGAATGAAACTCTACTTTTGACAATTGACCCATCATAAATTGAAAAAGAGAAAAAGAAATATCGTCATTAACATTCGATTCACAATATCAAACCATAAATTCAATTGTTTGATCAATTAAACAGTACACAAATGGAAAGAAAAATTCAGAACAAATTTGTCAAACATGCCCTAAACATGTAATTAGGTGGATGGAAATAATGAGACATTTATGATTTATTAGTGGGCATTAAATTGATTTATTGAGAGGTTTAGATGTGCACATCAATATGGTACCAAGTCCCAAACCAACCCTATGTTAATAATTATGACAAACAAGAACATTTCAAAGGAGAAAAAGATAGCTAAGCTATTTACAATACTAATTATGGCATAAATATTCGTTTGAGAAGGGCATAGGTTTGGTCATACACATGTGCAATTAATGTGTAATGATTAAAACATAGGTTTAAGTTTAGTATGTGGTTGGGAACTTATGTTGCTAAAGTAGGTGTTTGGACTATAAAAGTTAAAATAACATTTAAAATATATTTTTAAAATTAAGATGAGATTAAAAAACAAAAACTCTATCGATTCATATTTTTTAATATTTGATTTATAAACAAATTACGGGCACGAAAATAAAAGACAAATCTGAAACACAAAATTTATGAACATTCAAAACCGAGATAAATTTGAAACTCAAAATTCATCTTATACCAACTCGATTGTTATTGTTAATGTGTGAATTTTATGTCTTAAATACGATAGCAAGATATACTTAACTTTAATAATAAAATAAATTAATTAACTTGACCAAGACTTTTTTCTAATGCAACAAGATAGGAAATTGTATCATTGCTCAATTTATTGTTATACCATGAAGAAATCACAACATACTGCAAATTTGGCAATGATTTGATATTCCCAATTCGACAGAACATGAGACAAAAACCACTAACCCACCCAAACTCGTGTGTTGCTATCCCTTGTTGTTACGTCGAAGATTGGCTATTTTAGTTGTTTGATGTTCACTGACGAAG
>JAYMTP010003010.1:0-18041 GCA_036897365.1 Geranium brycei
GGTTATCAACTTCCTGTGTTATTTACTTTCAGCACGGTTCTGTCTTTGTTTTCATAATTGCGGTTTGTCAAAGAAACTATTCCAACAGTGTCTGCGACATTCCATTGAAACAGAATTAATAATTTCACTCTGAACTAAGCAACGAATGTGGTGGCTAGATTTTTTAACCTATGGTCGTCGTGGGGTTCTTTAAGTGACGACCTGAGGCGGACCCTCCAGCTTGTTAGGTTGTGTGACGACCTCAAGTGGGAGCCAGTCGGATTTCATATCTGCAATCATGGGTTTACGTTTATTGGATTGAGAAATTAGTCTTTATGACATGAGAATTTGATGAACATGAGTATTGTGAGTTGTTATCGTATTGGTTTACGTTTTGTTTTGGTTCTTTGAGTGTTTTTGAAATGAAGAACAATGTTGGTGAGGATCATGGGATGCGAAGAAGAAGAACAATGTTGTTGTTGTTGTTTTTTTATTTTTGAACATTTTTCTGAGGGAAAACGCGGCATATTATTAACTTATTAAGAAACTAACCCGACATTACACCGGACAGTCAAAGCACCCGATGGTAGGACATAGCTGACGGCCGAAAAGACGACGACAAAAATGTGTCGCGTCCTTTCGCTCCTCTGGCAGTATACCGGTCTCAAGTAATATAAAGTAGTAAGGATTACGACCCAAATTATCGTACCCAAAGGACAACGAGGACTTTGATCACTCAAGTTTAGTTCCTTGACTAATCTCAGCGAATCGATAGTTTGAAAAGATGATAAATGTACGGTATGTAAAATGAACAAACGAGAGTAGGCCAAGCAACTGAAGGCGGTGATTCAGGGTATTAAATTCATACAATGGTTTCGAGACAAGAAAATGTTAAAGCATGCATAGCAACGAAGTTCTTCAACTCAGGGCGGCAACGAGAATTCCAAAAAGACCTAAAACTCCCTCCCGGGTAAAGAAAGGTCTAAGAACAGTTTAAGACAACTAAGAAATCACTAGTCAAGATTTAACCAAACTGAAAAGCATTAAACTCCGTGAATTCTTCTAACTTTCGGTTTTGGGAACCTATAGCTATTGCAATCATGTTAACTCCACTATCCCTAGAAAGAATTTAAACTCGATATTTACCGAACATATCCATTTACAAGCTTGTTTCACAACAAGACCAACAAATTCGATCATACATCAATCAATTAAGGAGATGCAACATTAAGTGAAGAACGATAAAGACACCCTGCACGGAGTTGTATGCACAATTTAAAATAAAATGCCTATAACCCATCATATGAATTCGAGCCCTAAATCAAAATATTCTAGCAAGTCATGAATAAGTTAATTCGATAGAATGCAAATTACACATCCGAAACTACTAGAATCATTTATTCATTAAAGGAAACAAAGAACAATACATCAATTCAATTCATTGATTCAAAGGCAATGTACACGAGGATCATAAATAGAAGAAAAGGAAACGGTAAAACCTGTTTGAGTGTTCAATACATGAACCCGACCTTCTCCAATCTTCCTCTCGCCTTGATTTCGCCTTCTTCTTGTTGAATCTCTTCTTCCAAGCTCTTTTTTCTCTCTCAATTTCGTGCTCTACCCCCAAAATGATTTGAAAATGAATTGTCCCTCTCGCCTGAAATGAGCCGGACAATTTATAGTGAAAACTTTCGCTGCGACCACTGGCCCGTGGTCAATCATGTTTCGCAAATTCCGGACACTTCTCGCCCACGTTGTCGCATGTTCTGAAGTGACGCTGACCGAGGCATCGACCACGGGTTGACCACGGCCCCGTGGTCATTGACCACGAAATGGGACCGCGGGTGACCCCGGGGTTGACCACGGCCCCGTGGTTATTGACCACGAAATGGGACCACGGGGACCCCGAAATTGACCACAACCCCGTGGTTGATGACCATGAAATGGGACCGCGGGGGACCTCGAAATTGCACGGCCTCGTGGTCGATGACCACGAAATGGGACCGCGAGGGACACCGAAATTGACCACGACCCCGTGGTTGATAACCACGAAATGGGACCGCGGGGACCCCGAAATTGACCACAGCCCCATGGTCGATGACCATGAAATGGGACTGCGGGGGACCCCGAAATTGACCACGGCCCGTGATCGATGACCACGAAATGGGACTGCGGGGGACTCCAAAATTGACCAAGGCCCAGCGGTCGATGACCACGAAGTGGTTTAGAATTTCCCGAAATTTGCTTTAAAAGTCCTGAAATTTGCACACTGACACTTAAAATACTCGTGAGGCCAAGTAAACTGAATAAGTGCATAATTCATTATCAAAAGGGGTGAAACAAGGCTTAATGTGCGGTAAAAAGATCCTTAAAACCCGTGAAGATGCTCACGCATCAATACCATGCACCGTGATCCAAGTTACTGTTTGTTAAAGCATACATGACTAATTCATAAGCCATGAAATTACAAGAACGACAAGCAAAATAAATGATAGCGCATCGAAATGCCTCTTGCAAACTCGCGGCCTTCACCTCGAATGAGTTGAGACTCCCCACAAATCCTTTACAAGAACCGCCCGAAAACGACGAGCAAAATAAAAGATAGCGCAACAAAATGCCTCTTGCAAACTCGCGGCCTCCACCTCGAATGGGTTGAGACTCCCCACACATCTGTTATAAGAGCCACCCTGAAAAACTTATAGCAAGACACTAGTACAACACCCCTTAATACAATGTACAATGTATTTTCTTATATTAAAAATGACCTCAAACAATCAAATTTCCGTCCATTTTAACGGATGTTAGGGTAAATTCACATAAATAAAAACTTTCTTGTAGTTAATTGACTTAAAATAATACACCGTAGTGGATTGAAAAAATGTCATAGTACATCATAGAGAACTGAAATTATCAATAATAAAAATTGTATTACGGATTTTTTTTGAAGGAAATCTATAAATATTATTAATCAACTAACTCAGCATATCGCTGGATAGCCAAGGCAATACTTGGTGGGACAGACCCCTCACCATAATCCCAGTTAATGTTAGTTAAAGTAAATCTGGCTATTTCATGAGCCACTACATTACAAGTGCGACATGCAAAAGATAAGGTTATGTCTGCCCCTAGAGCGGTAAGCATGCGGCATCAATCAAAAGTAATTCCCCCGAACATATTTGTAGCCTGAATTCTGTGTCGAATGTGATTCACCATCCTGAGACAGTCTGATTCTATTTCCACCCTCGTCCAGTTTTTGCCTTTTTCCCAGGAAAGAGCTTCCACACTAACATACGCATTTTCTCAGGGAAGCCAGGGTGTCCCTAATATCGGGCAATTACCCAGCTCGATGCTCCGCCGAGCCTTTTCTCGTACTATCTCCCCAAAACTAAGAGTCATCCCGAGGGGAGCTTCTAGAAATGAGGTTCTTGGAAAATAATTTGCCTTCAACAGTCTTGCCGGTAAGGACGAGGACGAGGACTTTGTCAGTATCCTCCACGCTTGTTTTCCCAGCAGCGCCAGGTTAAACTCTTTCAGGTTCAGAAACCCCATCCCTCCAAGCTCCTCGTGCTTGCAAAGGTCCGCCCACCTACGCCACATGATCCCTCTCCCACCCGAGCTTCCTTTCCACCAGAATTTATTAAACATCCTTCCAATATCCTCCAACAAACGTTGGGGGAATAAAAAGAGTTGCATAGAGTAAGATAGGAGAGCTTGCGGTATGGATTTGATCAAGACTAATTAACCGTGATAATTATTAATATATTTTTTATTTATCATATTTTCTTTATTTCCCGTTATATAATTCAAAAATTGTATAATTAATTATTATCTTATGTTATTTCTCATATTGGATACTAGGTAGAAGTTAAAGTCTAGTACATAAGTTTCATGTGTTAGCCTCAATCTTATCCATCCATTAACCATTATCATTTTCGTGATTTTTAATTAAATATCAAATTTGAAACCAGAAATTGTGTATTTTTCCATTGACTCTATCCATCAGGCTTAAAAGAAACCGTTACAGTTTTAAAGCACATATTAGGCACATGTATAGTTGAAAGTACACACCATTGGCCTAATTAAGATATACACAAACGGACACACAAAAATCCAAATACTTTAGATGAGATTAGAGAATAAGATAAGATCAACAGCACCACAATACACACATTAATTGTTCCTTCCTAACGTGGTGTATACGTGTAATGTAAACCCGATCAGATCCTCTACGCCCTATGGGGTTATTTTCGTAATTTCACACCAGCCAATCATTTGACTCTGCGCGCAGCCACCATAAATTATTGTATAAATACGAGGTGAAAGTACGATAGTAGCCTTGGGTCACGCTGTCCCTTACGGTACTCAGTCTTATACTACGTTACGTTATACCCGTAATCGTGAAAAGAAGGACAGATCCATTTTATCTGATTAATATTCAAATTGTGGATTAGGCTTTTCCATAAATAGATCATTTTAAGATTAACTTAACTGATTGTTTCCGGATTGTAAAAGCTACGGTCACAGCTTCATTATATTGGTCAGTCTCAATTAATTATAACTTAAAACCATCAATATAATATATCTGTTTTAATAATAAGAAAATCAATATAATCTATTTGTTTTAATAAAATATTTGATGATCTTGAAATTCTAAAACAAAAAAAAATAGACTGGAAGTCTAGAACAAGTTTTTTTTAATGTTATTTATTTATTTGATTACACTGCCACTAGGATCAAATGTGTTTTTATAAATAATGATAAATTTTCAAAAGAAAAAATTAATGTGATTTTAATCGTGTTTAATCATGAATATATTTTTTCTATCTTCACTTTTTGAATCAGTGACAATGAAAAAATGATTTGTATTTATTGAGATTGAGAGCTTGGTGAAAAATGAAAGCTATGTAGAGTATTTGTATCTTATTCTCAAAACATATATACCTTAAAGTCAGTGTTTTATTGATAAATTTTAGTCTATTTTATAATTTTGGGTTTGGAGATGCTTAATAAGTCTCAATTTTAATTTGTTATCCCTAAAAAATACTGTTTTAAGTGAAACATTACCCATTTTTTAGATACGGATTGTTTATGCATATTGACCATAGTTGTTGAGGATAGGATACTTTATTTAATAATTATATTTGGTAATTGTTTCCAGCAATCTGTAGTGTCCATACAGAAATAGAACAAAAATGGTATTTTTGTAAAATATTTAGTGGGAGTTAGTTTGTGTGTTGTCAGTGACAGAAGAGATGTGGCCTGGGCTGGGTGCTGTGACTGTGAGCGTAGCTTTTATATATAATAAAGAAATAATAAAATAAGATAAAAAGGAAAGCAGAAAGAAGAGAGAAAGAAGGTGCAGTTTTATTCGGGCGGGTTTGGGAAGGAGAGAAACAGTGACCCTTTTGCCGAGGCTGAGAAGAAATCGGGATCGGCTCAATTCCT
Organism: Geranium brycei; assembly: GCA_036897365.1. NCBI lineage: Eukaryota > Viridiplantae > Streptophyta > Magnoliopsida > Geraniales > Geraniaceae > Geranium > Geranium brycei. Next base: position 5,425 of record JAYMTP010003010.1, read on the forward strand.
TCCCAATCACCACTCCCTCATCCACAACAACAACAACCTTTTCGATCTGGAGATTCACTCTTCGATTGCTCAGCTTTCGATTCCTATGGTTTTCGAGCTCATCGGGATTTGATTTCAGTATCAGAATCGTTTTTGTCTCCATTTTCAATAGGTGAGCCCTCCTCGATCTATTCCCAGCCTCTGCATGCTAGTTTTGTGTTTGTTTGTGAACGGATTTGATTCAATTTGGTGTGAATTTTGTGTGATTTTGCGTGTGTTGCTGGTTTGGTTTGTGCAGGTATATTATATGACACAAGTGGTTGATAATTTGGTGGTGGTGGGGCTGAAACCGGATTCGCAGGTGGAGATTGGGGGATCTGAGTGTTTGGTGGGTCTGGAGTGCTTCCTCAACATCGTGAGAGCCCTAGGAATGGGCTCGTGCTTGTCGGCCGAGGGCGGCGGGGCTCGGCCCTTTGGTCCGGCGTCGCCGTCCGGGGTGGGGAAGAGGAGGAACGTCGTGAAGAAGAGGCAGCAGTTGAGGAGGAGTGACTCCAAGCTGGAGATGTGGCTCCATAGAATTCCTGGCAGATTGTTCTTGAATGGCTCTTTGGACACTGTTTGCTTGTTCACCAAGCAAGGGAAGAAGGGCATCAACCAGGATGCTATGATCATTTGGGAGGTTAGTGCTCTGTACTTTTTGATGCAGACCTTTTTCTATTATGTGCATGATAGTTTTGATGGCTCAGAGGTAGAGGTGGATGAAAGGTAACTGTTTAGCAATCATGAGTGGATACTGGTGTTTTTAAAATTCTTGTAACAAGAATGGAATTGATTGGATTGGGCTTTTAGTTGTTAGCATGACATTTATTTGTTTTATGTTAATGTAATGTATAGTATGATTTGTGAAAATGGTGATATTATTTTCTGGCGACAAATGATGTGAGTGAGCCTGATTGATGGGACTTGGGTAATGTGCATGTCATTGTCAATTTACTCAGTAACTATGCCATATGCTTATATATAATTCAAATTACAGGCAACTTTGGTCTCTGCTAAGTTGGAGTTTATGGGAATCTACAATCTTTCTTGCCTGTAGTTTCACCCTATATTTTTCTATTGACAATTCAATTACAATTTTATTGATGACCTTTTTTTTTGTATTGTAGAATTTTGGTGCAAAGGCAGACACAATTTTCTGTGGTGTATTTGATGGCCACGGTCCCTATGGGCATATGGTTGCGAAGAAAGTAAGGGATGCTCTTCCTCTAAAGCTAAGTGCTCAGTTGGAACTATATAATAGCAACATGGATGGGGTTAGTTCTATAAGCAGCAGTGCCACGGGAAGCAAGATCTCTGTAGATGCTCCGTTAATATCAGTTAATGGGGAATACAGATCCTCTGGTCATGATCATAAAGAAAACCAAGCCGGTGATGCGCTTCTTGCTGCACTTAAAGAGTCATTTTTGAAGTCTTTTAAAATTATGGACAAGGAATTAAGGCTCCACCCAGCTATTGACTGCTATTGTAGTGGGACGACAGCTGTAACACTGGTCAAGCAGGTATCCAGTGATAAACAACACAATTGTTTTTTCTTTGAAGGGTTAGAACTGCCTGCAGTTTTATTTTATTTCCTTCATTCTTGATTATAGGGGCAGGACCTTGTCATTGGAAATGTTGGGGACTCCAGAGCAGTGTTGGGTACCAGGGATTTAAATGGGGCTCTCCTCCCAGTTCAGTTGACTGTGGACCTGAAACCAAATCTTCCAAGTACAATCTCTCTCTCTATGCATATGTGTTGTGTGTAATTGTGAATCAAAATTCATAATATTTGTTTTCTCCATATAGGCGAAGAGGAGAGGATCAGGCGCTGTAAAGGGAGAGTTTTTGCTCTACCCAATGAACCTGAAGTTTCTCGAGTTTGGTTGCCCAACAGTAACTCCCCTGGCCTTGCCATGGCCCGGGCTTTTGGTGACTTTTGCCTTAAAGATTTTGGTCTCATTTCGACTCCTGAGATTTATCATCATCATATCACTGAGAATGACGAGTTTGTTGTATTGGCTACAGATGGGGTAGGTGTTTAACCAAATATATTCATTTTATGATATTTCCGTGGCCAGAAATCATATGCTTCATTTCTTAAATCTTTGGGACCTGCATTAGTCGTAAGCTTACACGTAACTCATGTATCCATCCAAGTAGCAATTCTTTGTTTTTAGGAAAATTAAAAATCAAAATATGCATATTTTGAAGAAACTGTGCATTCTTTTTTAGACATGGTTTACTATTGTATTTAAGTATTAGCCCTTGGTAAGTTTTGGGGAAAATAAAAATATTAAAATGCTAATGCTGATTTGAAGATGTGCATTTTTAGGTGTGTGTGTGTGTGTGCATTCTTAGCTGAATATAAGTTATTTTGAATTTTTTACTTTTCAGTTCTATAAATAATCACATTGTATGATGTCTTTGGTCAGTTTATGTTGGAAACAGCCATTTTTACTTGATATTGTTATTCTGACATTATAGTATCCTGTCATATTGTTGAAGAGTTCGAAGATACGGTAGCCATTTCTTCATGTCATCCTGATTTTGGAATAAGAACTCTTTATTGCGCTCATAAATTTTGTAGAAAAATAAATGTGTGAAATGATTACCTCTGGAAGACTTAAATTTGATGAGGCCCTTTCCTCATTCGATTGGCAGGTCTGGGATGTCCTATCAAACGAAGAGGTAGTAGACATGGTGTCATCTGTGCCACGGCCCGTTGCAGCTCGAACCCTGGTGGAGTTAGCGGTTGAAGCTTGGAAGTACAAATACCCTACATCCAAGATTGATGATTGCGCTGTGGTTTGCCTCTTCCTGGATTCTAGTCCTAGCAATTACTCTACTTATACCGTGACTGAGGAGCAGATAGTGTCACTGCCTGTCGATCAAGCTGATATTGGCAGCAACAAGGATGTTTCTGGGCCTGTTGAATAGAGATCCATGTGTATGTGTCGAAAATCAAACGGAGAGCATATTGAGGCACCTCAAGTCATCCGTTGCACAGGTTTGTTTGTGAAGGATTGGTCTAAACAATAATGGGTCATTTTGTCTGTGATTTATTTTATACATAATGGTTGTCAATATTTAATTATCTCATTATTTGGTCTGGTATTAGTGAGAATGGTTGGATGAGAGTAAAAAGGAAGGGAGGAACTATATTTACTTGGGATGGCAGAGAGGACCCAGCCTTATTTTTTGTGTTGGTGATGACCTGTCTGTCCATAGCATTTGTTGATTTGGGAGTTTTTGTAATCCAAGTCCTGTAAACATTTAGATTAATTTGGTCTGTCATTTATATGCTTTGGCAATTTGGCCCTTGATGTTCCATTTTTTTTTCGTTCATCTTTTTGAACAGTGATTTTGAAGTGTTATAATCTCAAGAGAAAATACTTGTTTATTTTTCATTTTAATGATTTACGAGTAAAATGGATGTCAACTCTTTTGGTGACAATGACAATGTTGTATACAAAAGTTAAGGCTAAAGACTTTGGGGAAAATGTTAGATATTTCTCTTAACTCATAAGTATGCTCAATTTTCACTTGCATGTCCAAAAGTTTAATTTTACCCCCTTAATTTTTTTAGATTTTGTCAATTTGTAAAAAAATATGAAAATATCATTGTATTAAAAATTTAAAATAAATAAAAATTATTTTGAACTTCAATGTTTTGTTAAAATAAATTATTATTATTATTTTATAAAAATAAAAAATCGATGTTTAGAAAATTTTTTATTTTTTAAAAAAATTTAGAAAAAGTTCAAAATAACTTTTTTTTATTTATTTTAAATTTTTAATACGTATTTTTGTCATTTTCAAATTTTTTAAAAAAAATAGTTAAAATTTAGGGGCGTCAAAAATACAATTTTAGCTAATGCAAAATACTTATGGTGTATACTTAAAAAGAGGTATCTACAAAATAACCAAGGAAGCATCAGACTTTCTTGTTTGTGGAGAGCATGGCACTTATGACTATCTTTTTTCTTATCGCAGACCACTTGTGTTGTGACTCTTAACATTGATGTATCAAATATTAGGCTCATTTTAATTTTGCTACTTGACTTTAAATTCAAGTTGTGAAAATTTTAGGAATGTGGGTAATTTAGGAGTGGGAGAATATTTAATTGAGATCAAAAAAAATGCAACCGAACAAAGAATAGAATTTCCCGAATCTTTTTAAGAGTGGTAAAAATTGGTACATTTTGAGATATTTAGTTATGTATGACTCAATCCCATTCAATCCAATCCCGTGATACATTCATTTATGGGTTCAACTTCAACTCCACAAAGTATGGTAATGGTATGGTGCCACAACACAACACAAGTAAAATGAAATTCTGAAACAAGAAGAAACAGACAAGCAGCTGAAACAAAGATAAAAGAGAAGAGAAGAGGATACATAAACCTGATTTGGTCTTTTTCCTACACACATGAGTCATGAATCATGACTCATGACATGACTTGCGTTCGACCAAAGTCACATGCAATGCAATCAAATTACAAAGTCAGCCATTGTTTTGTGTAAAGACTAAGGAGAAGAGAAAGAGAGGCTGTTGTTCATGCCCAGGCCATGTGAAGGTAGGGAACTCTTTTTTCACGTGACTCACTCCACAACCACACAACACAAGTGCCTCCTTTTCACCATCTCCCTATATATAACCAGCTTTTTTGCAACCATTTGGAATAATCTTCTTCAAAATGTCTCAAAAAACTGCTCTCATCCTCTGCACTACTCTCATTCTGGCCTCTCTTCAACATGGTCTCCCTCTCTCACTCACAATATAGAAACACAATAAAACAATGTCTTATGCTGCATTGCATAGACATGTCACTGGAAAATATCCTTCATCCATGCATGCATCAAATAAGTTGCAATATCATAATTCTTAGCAATATATATGTTTGAAATTACCTTTCATCTTCACTCAGACATCCACCAAACACACTCCTGCTAAGAAAAGCAAAAGAGTGAACATTATCGTATTAAATTATAGCTAACCATCCGTGTTATTGATGCACATGCAGGTTTGGGGGGAAAGTGCGAGAACAGTGGTCCGACAGTGCAGCAGAGTAGAGTGGGGTTAGGGAGCCCTCCCAAATTCATGGTGCAAGTGCACAATAGCTGCCCCATGTGCCCAATCATCAACGTTCACCTCAAATGTGGAACCTTCCCTCAAGCTTTGGTCAATCCTAGGTTACTCAAGGTGCTGGCCTATGATGACTGTGTCATCAACGCCGGCTTGCCCCTCGCGCCCCTCCAAAACTTTTCTTTCAGTTACTCACACCGCAAGTACCTACTGCAACCTGGAAAATGGTACTTCCAGTGCGAGTAATACCGAAACCAGCTGTTCCGGTATCAGACTATAAGGGTTCTATTGGTTCCTACTTTAGCATTCCATCTCTGTAACACAAAAACTATATTAAGTGTTAAGAGCATATGTAATATTCTCTGGTGAATGCTGAAGTGCTAATAATTGACCACTTCGACTCAACCCCTGATTGGATGCTAATAACTGATCACTTCAACTCAACTGTAAATATTAGACTACTGCAGTATAAGAATAAACCAAAGGAGCAGTGAAATCAGGGCAAATTCATATTAATACTATTATATAAAATGTTGCAATTTGCAAATCCTTTGAGGTTCTCCGACAATGACTCACAGTTCCTGAGGGTTCAAGGTGTTAAGAGTCCCACATCAATAATATGTGTTACAAGACTAATTTAAACAACAAGTTTGGGCTTCCACCTATTAGCTTGAGCTTTTAGGTTGGTCGGGATGGTAGGTTTCGAGGCATGTGGCAGATGCCAAGTGCACGTGTTATAAATTCACAGACTAGGCTGGAACGATACTTCGATATCCATATGGAAAGGGAAAGGATTAGTCCAAAGTGTAAATAGCAGAAGCAGATAAGAACTGTTTCCTAATGTTTTTGTTCTCCAATTCTAATAATTGAAACAAGTCATATTGTATGAATGTAAAATAGAACACATCCAGGAGGAGACATTGATAACATGTATGGGTCCACTTGACTGACTAACTCTTTTCGTGTGCAAACATAATGAAACACAATTGGGCATCTGCCACGTGCATCGGTTTCTAGATCCAGGAGGTATCCTACTTTGAAACTCAGCATTGTCATTACTCATCATCAATTGATATAAATGTCTAAAATGCTATACACGGCATTTTCAACTAGAAATAGAATACATTTGCTGATGAAAACCAATTCTAGGCATCAAGCCCTTACAGAGAGACAATTTACGTCACATTTTCTTAATTATGCCTGTGCAACGGATGTTCCTTAATAATGAGACCCTACAAGGGTACAAGGTTTTCTACTTTGATTGCCACAGCATTTTAATGAGGTTGTTTGCATCCATACCTCAAATAAATGTTGAAATTTGAATAACATCTTGAAAAGTACAACGAATATTAGCATTTAAAGTAGATGCCATACAATAATACAAAATCTTAAAATTTAATAATAGAATATTAAGTTGACCATCATTTACCAAGATCTCCCTAAGATATTGAGTTCCTTATATTACCAACATGATTTTTAATTCTTCAATGCACCTTTAATATGAACAGCTAGCCTCACATTTTCAAAAAAAAAAAAAAGAGAAGGTACTTTATATAATTATACATAAACTTGCATCTTTTAGAATAAAAATAACAGAACAAATAAACATGATGCGCTATAAATTACTCACATTTAAAACCATGTACATTTTCGACATCATTGTAAGCACGTCTTTTTACAGATCAATTTCATCTTGGGGATAAAAAACTCAACCCAAGTGAAAGTTTAGCGTGTTTAGATCAACCAAGTATGTTCCCTTATCTAGCTTGGGCATAAATACAACTGTAACGACGCCTATATTAATTTTCCTTCTGATTAATTGTTCCTTTTCTTAATTCTTTACCAATGATTTGTCGCGTTAGTTGTTGCAGTTCAACTTAGTAACATATGAAGCAGCATAGTAACCAATAATAAACTTAAACCCCTTTCAGTATTCAGACTGCACGCAGAAGGAAGATAGTGTGAACCTACTAAGTGTACAGTTCCAGTCTGTTCATCCCGCACTTTAATGCTTGAAGAGCCTGAAATTTTAACGATGGCAAAGTCAACATAAACGAGAGAGGTTAACAAATTACTCTTTTGCTAGTGACAGTTTAGGTGTTGTCTTTAGATTCATCATGACCTCACAAGACAACGTTATAAGAAACCAGAAATTCAAAACTCTCATCATCAACTACAATGCATTTGTGGATAAACTTCAATTCGTATAATAAACTTAAATTCTCCGTAAGTTCCGTCATGGCCACTTGAGACAAACTAAATCATGTCATCAAAGTTATTTGGATGTTGTTCACACAATAGTTCAAGATGGCACAATCAAGATAGAACTAAAGAATAAAAGAACCATGATCAATTTTTAAGCCACTTCAGTTTTAAGCAAAAATTGAAAAGGTAGCCTTCTGGGTAAGCAACTTATTTTGTTAAACCTTATGAATCGTAGTCTATTTCACTTAGTTATATATTGAATATTCCAAGTTAGAAGTTTTCTCTTATTTGATGTTTTCAAAATTTACCAGACAAACTGTAGCAGTAGCACAGTGTTTCCTACATTATTAACCTGTGCATACAACTTGGTCCAACTAGTCAAGACTTCCAAAATCTCTGGTTATGGTCCTACACAAGAAGATTCAGAACACCTGATAAGCTATATATTTCAGTATCCTCCCAATTTTAGGGTACAAAACAGTTAACTATCTACTCTACAATGATGCCTACTTATAGAATAGCTAGTTTTTCCTTTCAATCTACTGAACCAAATCTCAACTTATTTTCAAAACATAGCAACATATCTCTAGAAATCAACAATTTTCTATATTCAATCTACATATGCTTTCCAGTGCAAAGTTCCCCATAACATAAACTAAAGTATAGATGAATCAGATGCTGAACCAATAACCGATTCTTATAATAAGAGGGCTAAATTTATCAACAATAGGATCATAACTCTCTACAAGAAAAAAATTATATTTCATATTTCAGTAGGAAACCTAGCGTGATAACCAAAAACAATATGAGAACAATGTCAGAAGTTTGTGAAACACACCATAAATCGGATAAGGATAGTTAAAACTTTTACAACTTTGACAAAATACATGAAGCGAAACCAGCATACAAAGAATTAAAATGACATTATACTCACAATTATATTCAGTCCATCCAATGACCTGATTTTCAAGATCATACACGACTAGCTTATTTGAGAGTACCAAATCTGCAATGATCAGGAAATGGACAAAGGCTCAAAAGAATATCATGAACTACAACTATGGCTGATGCAAATCATTATTGTTCTGGTCCAACAAGTTCAATTAACTTTAAAGTTTCTATTGATTGTCATAATTTTAGACTAGTTTCTGTTGACTAACAAAATATCACGAATTACTGCACGTCCAAAATGTTAAATGCTAACCAAACAGCAATGCATATAAACTTGTAAATAGAGTATTCAACAAAGTAAATGTTTTCATTGTTTTTCTCTAAAATTGGCATGTAAAGTATCTGTATAATACCTCCCAAAAGGGTCACATTCTTTCCGTCCCTAGACTGCATGCCACTATTTTGCCAACCAATGCACTTAAAATCCTCCTGCAGATATCAAATCAGTAAATGAGCTAACTGATATATATCTACAAATGGAATACAACATATAAGTGCAGCTGCACAAGAGAGGGAAGTAATGCATATGAAAGAAGGTCAAAACGATTGAAAGGTTAGCATGTCTAAGGTAGTGCATAAAACAGCTTAGTAAGTGAATGGTGAAACAGAGAGTAGCCTAGTGCTGCTTCCATAGGCTTGGAGAAGTCAATAACGGGATGGGGCCTAGCTTGCATTATGTATCCAACAATTAGAAACACATGGACACTGAAAAAAAATCTAATTTTATGTGAAAACAGGGTTAAAGAGTTGACTTTCTCTCCATTTAATGGCAACCCAATGAATACATGTATACACATAACAAGTATCAATGGACATCTCCACTACACAATTTGTATTTAACAAAACACTGGCAATCAGAGCATAGCAAACTGAGATTCATTCATTACATAAACTTGATATTGCAGGTAACAACCTCAGAAACAAATATCATAAAAAGAGTATAATCCATTCACAATGTGAAAAGAATGTAAAGCAATTTTAGGGACCCAAAAGGGTAGGTGAATTATAGGACTATAACTAACATACAGCCCTACTAAAATGGCATGTCAGCTGAGAACCATTATTGACTTTTGCTGCTAAACATACTTACAAAGCTGAATAAATATTCATGAGGCTGAACTGTCAAGAGAAGCGAATTCTCAAAATGAAAAGTGACATTTGGGAATCCATCGTCAAGGCTGCAGAAGAATAGAAAAATAATTATATAAGATAAACAGTTCATTGATAATATGAGTTAAGAGTAAATCCAAGGACTATGCCAAAACAATATCCATAGTTTATGACAAGATAAAGTAGAAAGCATCAAGAATAATGTTGTTGAAATCACTGCACTACTACATTTTGAATCCAAACAGTTGATATTACTACATATAATGTCTGTTCAAATTAGATTTTTAGTGCAAATCGATTTCGTAAACATTCTAAAATTAAACAGAAAAACATAACCATTTAAGTGTTGTTGTCATAAGCCCGGTCATAAATCTAGGTCAATAGCATGTGATCAAACATGTACATTAAACCTTCATTTCCCCACACCCTGCACCAGTATGTTCACGTCACCTACCAGCCGTTTGGTAATTGAATTAGGAATTACAAGAAACTGACCAATGGATAAGAAATTTAGAAACTAAATGCTATGTTCATACAGAACCATAATTGTCAAACTTTCGATATGAAAACAATGCTCCTAGTTTCAACTGTTGCAAGATAAAATAAGCCACTTATGACAATACTATTTGCAAATACCTTCCAGAATACCGAAAGCATGTATGCTCATCCTGAACAGTATGGATTTCTAAATCCGGCTGCTGAGAGATTATCTAAAAGTAACATTGAAGCATTTAAGTGACAATACATAGAAATAATCTCAACAAACAAAAACAAAAAATAATTTGATGGATAACATACCGTACTTACTAGTGGCTCATAGATTACCTCTGGAAGATAAGCTAAAGTGGTACCACTGTCTATGATTGTCCCTTTCCTATCTCCTGCACGAAATACATCTGCTGTGACATTCAGAAAAGTAAGACCCACTTGAACCGCTGTCATGTTGACATTGTAATGTTGCCTGCAAATGTTGCATAAAGATAGTATTTAATAGATAATAATCAAAATAAAAGATAAGCATCCCGAATCAGATCAATTAGAACTTAGAAGTATTTTACAAGAAAACCTAACAGGGAAACATGTACAAAATAAACACTAATATACAACAAAACAGCCTACATCTACAAGCTCGTCCCATATTTAATGAAACCCCATAGGCATCAAATTAAAAACAGTTTTTAGTATGAACCTGAAGAAAGCCACCATTGTTGTAAAAACTAGCAGTTGTACTGCACAGAGGAAATTAATATAATTCTAGAGATCATCTATGCAAAGTGCAATATATAGTTCGAGGAAAACACAACTAGTCAGGAGTTTTAACAATGGGAATGTAAACACAAGCATGCAGAGTCAAAACTGTACTACCTTCCCTTATAGTCCTATGATGGTAATATGTTACGCTTTTGATTAGTTTCTCGGTCAAACAAGAAAACAAGAATTCAGAATGTATAAACTATTCTTAAACCAAAACATTTCATTTACTAATGGAACTCAAGTAGAGTAAAGAAGCTACAGCACATCTCACATGCCGCAATGCTTCTGAAAGGGCCAAATTTCATATCATTAAATGCCAAAAGATGAATACTAGATCATAAGCTATAAGCACAAGACTTATGGCAGAAACCAATAACAAAAAAGAGCACATAGAGAATAATTTAAATGCACATAAGGAAATGACGTACTGGTTGGGTATCAATGGAGTCGTTTCAACTTTTGGCTGGACAACAGTCCCAATAGCAAAAATACCACCTCCATTTGTAGCATCTAAGCAATGTGAAAATATCTTTTTCACTTTTCCAGATGAAGCCAGCTGTGAAATCATAGACGAATTTGACTTCCCAAAACCAAGAATCCCATCAAGGGCTTCATCACTTGATGAACCCAGATCTCCTGATTGATTGTCACAGCACCTATGCAAATAACACCAGTCCCACTATGTAAGTAATAGAACAAAGTTGGGGGAACAACTGATAACCGTTAATGGGATAAAACTTAAGAGATAAAGGTCTTTCAGAATAGCAAGATAGAAAGAACTTTGATGTAGACATCAACAAGTAGGGTTCAAAAGAAATGTAGAACCAAGCATATTATGATGCACAAGAGGAAGCATGTTCACAGGGATAAAAAAAACTATGGGGGGTAATTCCTATTCACACACAAAAAATACGTAAACACGTCCAGGTTCCTTACAGCTAAAATCCTATGCACATCTTAATTTTCATACTCACCCAAATATAACACTTCCATTTGATGATGTGGTTTCCAGATCTCCAGACACTCTATCGTATTCTACTACATCCTTCACAAAGTATCCTGTACTGGAGCTTCCGTCTCCATATATCTCAACGTATTGGCACGATGTATTAGCTCTGCAATCAGCTAATGGACCGCCACCATTTATCTCCGAACAGAATTCTTGATCACAGGATACCAATTTTCCAGTTTGTGAAACGTTTATATCGTATAACGTAAGCTCTATCTGTTAAAATGAAGGGGTGAAACATATATGTAAAAAATAAAAAACCCACAGTATATACTGTAATAAGAAGGATAGAGAAAATTATTCAGCAATGAAACTGAGCAGCTTTATGATATGAGAGAAAATCTAAGGCCCCAGTGAGCTTTAAATGGCAGATGATTGTAAGCATTGTATTGATCTCGTGTCTAAGTTCCTTGATTTCATATGTTCCTACACTCCTAGAACAAAAAACCTCACCGAGTGAAGAATGTGAGAAACAGCGTATTCAAGGGCAGGTCTCTAGGTTTTCAAACACAGAACACGTTCATGTATTAATGGGGTCAGTCTGCAAGACTTGGGGTATCCATGAAAATCATAGCCTTGTTTTTCCTAATTAATCTTGTATAGACCTCTCTTTCTTCCAAATTTATATAAAGTGAGATAAAGGAAAGTAGTCAGATTATGTATGATGACAATGATAGAGAAAAGGTTGAACAGAAAAGAAATGGGTACCCCGAGGGAGCTTCTTCTGGGGCATTGGTTGCACTGAATACAATTGACCCACATAAGATCACTACCTGTGTCCACCTGCACGAAGTAGTTCTTGGGAGGCGTTCCAATGCCAATTCGAGCATAGTAAAGCCTGAAGAGCAACCGTCACACACAGACACGAGAGAGAATGAAGGGAGAGTGAAGGAAGAAGAAGACGAACCCGAGGACGTCTCGGCGGGGGGGGGCCCTCCCCGGGGGGCGCCCCCCAAGGGGGCAGGCCCCCCCCCCCCCCCCCC
>JAYMTP010003011.1:0-18039 GCA_036897365.1 Geranium brycei
AACACAAATAGTAATACAATGCCGATTTATTATTTCCGATAAATGACAAAACATTTACAATGTAGATTGTTCATACATTTGGGCTAGGGCACAAATCTAACAATGATGGGGACCGAATTCAAAACTATAACCTGAGGGAACGTAACCCTGTCGGGGGAATGGTGTAACGAGGGATCCCCGACTGTAACGATAGGCATCGAAATCAAAATCAAAACTCTGGTGTGAACTTGGTAGAAAAAGAGTGTGACGCGGAGATACACGCTAGGTGACGGGTCGCGCGCTAGTGTAATCTCGCCAGATCAATGACCAGATGCCAGTTCGGACGACTCGTATTTCTACCCCAGTTTGTATTTGATTTTTGCTTAGCGCGAGTCATGTGGCAACAAATTTACACCACGGTCATTTCCGTGTTTTTTACCAAGTCTATCTATTTCTACCAGTCCACACTCACTTTCTACTTAGTTCGCACATGATTTTGCATATATATATATAGAGAGGACATATCAGCTACAAACAAAAAAAACGTCAAAACATCAAAACTCTAGAACATATAGTGCAATGTAGTAGAACCATGTAGTGTAATGTTGTAGAACATGTTGGACATGTGCACATGTGCAAAATTGAAACCATGTAGAATATATAGTGCAATGTTGTAGAACATGATGGACCCTGCCACGTGTCACACGATGAGACAATGCATGTCTCAGATCCGACGGTTCCACGTGGGTTTTGACGTTTTACATGGGTTTGTAGCCGAGTGTATCCATATATATAAAGGAGATATCAGCTACAAACCAAAAAAAATGTCCAAATGTCCAAACTGTAGAACATGCAGTGCATTGTTGTAGAACCGTGTAGAACATGTAGTGCAATGTTGTAGAACATGATGGACCCGTGCGAAATTGAAGCCATGTTGAACATGTAGTGCAATGATGTAGAATATGATGGGCCCTGCCACGTGTCGCACGCTGAGACAACGCGCGTCTCAGATCCGACGGTTCTACATAGTTTGGACATTCTATATAGGTTTGTAGCCGAGTGTGCCCATATATATATATAAAGGGAAGCATTCAGCTAAGAATCAATTGTGGTGTGAGAACATGGGAACCACTGGACAATCACTTATTTCCATTGGACATTCATTCATTTTCATTGGCCAAAGTCTTTCCGTTTGACATTAACCTATTTCCGCTGGACATTCACTTTCATTGAATATCACCATTTTCATTGGACATTCACTTATTTTCAATGGCCAAAGTCAGTTCTCATGTTCTCACAAAATGGTTTGGTTCTCACTGATTTGTTTCCTATATAGATGTGAATCACCCTTCTGTCTGAATTGTGTGCGAATGCGTGTGAGCTGCTCATCTAGCGAGATTAAAACAACGCACGACACGTGGCATGAGCGTACTGCGCACTTAAGTGAGGTGCAGTTTCGTATTTTTGCACGCGCATGAACAGTAGAACTTTTAGCTTTTTTAGTACAACTTTGCATTTTAGTAACATTCTACTTCAAATTTCAAACATTCTACTCTTAACTCTGAACATTCTACTTCGAATGTTGAACATTATAGTCCTGAATGTTAAACATTCTACTCCCAACACTATACATTCTACTCCGAATGTTGAACATTATACTCCAGTTTTGACCATTCTATTCTCAATATTGACCATTCTACTCCCAATGCTAAAGATTTTACTCCCAACGTTGAACATTCTACTCACAATTTTGAACACAAAGTTGTATTGACAAAGCTAAAACTTTTACTGTTTACGCGCGTGCTAAAATACAGAACTGCCCCTCTTAAGTGCATAGTGCGCTCCTACCACGTGTCGTCGCGCGCTGTTTTAATCTCGCAGATGAGCGGCTCACATGCGTTCGCGCACAGATTCGGACAGAAGGAAATTCGCACTGGGGTGTGCCCCTATACATACACATATGGTTCGTATTTTCTACCCAGTTCAGACGGTTCATACTTTTTACCCGGTTCGCACATAATTTCACCTCTATATATAGGGTGGTAATCCTGTGCAAACCGTGAGAACCCACGAGAGCGCGAAACGTTGCGCGCGCTCACGCGACACTGCGCTAGTAGGCGTGCTGACGTCAACGCTGATGTGACGGACCCGAAAAATATTCAGTTGTAGTTAATTGAGAAATGTGTCAAGTCAACTGTATTTTTGTAAGAATATTACTCATATCAGAACATTGAGATGCTGCGCGAACACTTTTGTTTTGGTTATACATAATACATTTGAATTTTATTATCGATTACAATGACTTACGTTAATTTCAATACATTTTGTATAATATGATATATGCTATTTTAAGAATTATAAGTGTTTGAAATATATGCTAAATAAGCTTCTAACCAGATTATATATTATTCTAATACTTTATGTTATTATATTTCTACTATAAATTTCTATGTTAAATTCATAAAACACTGCTATCAATTTTAACTTCACGTAATCTTACTATCTCTCTTGTGTATAGATCGGCTAATGAAGTCGGTCACTTTCTGGAGCATGAGGCTTTAGCCGGTGTTAATTGGAAAGTCGGGGAGGGTCTTGTCTCTCTAGTTGTTGCCGTTGTTCTTATTTTCGATCCTATGTAAAGTTGATGTCTGTATAGCTCTGTTTAAAAAAATAAATTGATTAAATTTCTGTGTTGAACTCATAAAATACTACATATACATTTTTTATATGATAACTTTGTATAAGAAGTTTGTCCGGTCTATAATTAATAAGTCATAAGAAGCAAATTTTCTACATTAGAATATCATAAAACTGAATAGCATCATGCTTATGGGCCATAAAATTGTAGAACAATAGTATATTTTAATTTTTACATTTCTAATGTAATACAAATTTAAAACGATTTTTCATTTGAAATTTCGAGATTCAAAATTTATATCCATTTTAAATTATATATTATACACAGGAGAATTTTCTTAAATATCTTCTTATACCAAATCCTTTTGAACTCATGATAAAATATTCCATATATAAAAAATATTAAATTTGAATAAGAGATAAAATATTGTGTTTCCCTCTTTCTTGTTTCCAACTGCCTGTACTCTTCACTCTCCGTTTCTCTATGTCTATCCCTATTGCTGTTCTTGTGATCACTCCACAAACCTTTCCATATCTAATATCATACTCTTTTTGTTCCTCAAGAATCATTTCCAGTTTCCTCTCCTTCCCCCAACAAAACCATGATAAATAACCCTTCATTGTGTTTGTGGGGTCTCCTGTCAGTCCTCCTCTGCCACTCTTCCCTGTCTGACGACGCTGCGGTGATGAAAATTTTGAAGAATGGACTCACCGATATGGGGAGCCTTAACTGGTCCGACCCGAACCCGTGTGAGTGGGAACATGTCCAGTGCAATTCCCAGAAGCGCGTGACCCGTATCCAGATTGGGAACCAGAACCTGCATGGCACTCTTCCTCGTGAGCTCAAAAGCCTCAATTCTCTGCAGCGGTTTGAGGTGATGAGGAACCACTTGTCTGGTCCCCTTCCCAGTCTGGCCGGGTTGAGCTCCCTCCGGGTCCTCCTCCTCCACACCAACGACTTCTCCTCCCTCCCCTCCGACTTCTTCTCCGGCCTCTCCTCCCTCCAGGCCGTCGATCTCGGCTACAACCCCTTCTCCCCGTGGCCGATCCCCCCCAGTCTCCTGGACGCCCCCTCTCTCCAGAACTTGTCCGCCAACAGCGCCAACGTTGTCGGCCCCATCCCCGCGTTCCTCGGCGGCGACAACTTCCCTGCCATCACCGTGCTCCACCTGTCCTTCAACGCCCTCGAGGGCGGCTTGCCCTCCTCCTTCGCGGGCTCGTCCATCCAGTCCCTCTGGCTCAACAACTTGAAGCCCAATTCCAGCCTCAACGGCTCCATTGGAGTGCTGCGGGAAATGACGATGCTCACGGAGGTGTGGCTCCACGGCAACCATTTCACCGGGCCTCTCCCGGACTTGTCGCCGGTCACTGAGCTGTGGAGCTTGAATCTGAGGGACAACGACTTCACCGGCGTCGTCCCCGCGTCTCTGGTTCGTATGCAGCTTCTCCGGGTTGTGAATCTGACCAACAACCACCTCCAGGGGTCGCCGCCTAAGTTCAACACCAATGTGGTTGAGGTGGACATGATTGATGATCGGAACAGCTTCTGCGTGAACGAGCCCGGTGCTCCCTGCGATCCCAGGGTCCGTGTGTTGCTGTCTATTGCTGAAGCGGTGAATTACCCCTATATTCTTGCAGAGAATTGGAAAGGGAACGATCCTTGCAATGGCTGGTCTGGAATCACTTGTTCTGGCGGGGACATTATTGTCATCAGTTTTCACGAAATGGGTCTCACTGGTACTATCTCGCCTCGCTTCTCTGAGCTTAAATCTTTGCAAACCTTGATTCTTTCTGATAATTTACTAAATGGTGCTATTCCTGCTGAGCTTGTAACTCTGCCTAATCTCAAGAGGTTGGATGTTTCCAACAATGATCTTGACGGCGACGTGCCACATTTCCAACCAAATGTGAATGTGATATCGGATGGGAATAAGCTTATCGGTAAGCACCCTATAGACGACACTCGACCAGGTAGTCGCGATGATACCTTGAAACCTCTTCATGTTGGCGGTTCTGGCAATGGAAAAAGGACTTATACAATAGGCATTGTGGGTGGATCAGTTGGTTGTGCTGTGCTCCTTGGACTTATAGGTGTGGCAGGTGTCTGTCTCTACACCAGGACGAGGAGGCATTCTTGTGTAGTACAATGTCCGGATGCTATTGTTAAACATCCCGTTCATTCTGAGGACCATGATGCAGTGAAGATCACGGTTGCAGCCTCTTGTGTCAATGGTGTCGCGAGTAACACTTATGGTTACGCAAGTACTGGCCTTAGTGATCTACATGTGGTTAACCATATGGTCATTTCCATGGACTTGCTACGAAAACGCGACTGACAATTTCAGCGATGATAATGTGTTGGGGACGGGCGGTTTTGGGACTGTGTACAGAGGGAGATTACACGAGGGGGAAACAATTGCGGTTAAGAGGATCAAGAGCGGAATTATAAGTGAGACGGTGTTGGCGGGATTCGAATCTGGAATTGATGTTTTATCTAAAGTGAGGCATCGACATTTGGTTTCATTCCTAGGGTACGTCTTGCATGAGGACGAGAGGCTGCTGGTTTACGAGTACATGCCTCAGGGGACTCTCAAGAGGCGCCTTTTCGATTGGGAGGAACAAAATCTGAAACCCCTAGACTGGATGAGTAGGTTGGTCATTGCTTTGGATGTGGCCCGGGGTGTTGAGTACTTACATGGATTGACCCATCAGACTTTCATTCACAGAGATTTGAAATCATCCAATATTCTTCTCGATGATGACATGCGAGCGAAGGTTGCTGATTTTGGACTTGTACGTCCTGTACCAGATGGGACATCACATTTTATACAAAAATAGCCGGAACATTTGGGTAGCTTGCACCAGAGTATGCAGGTAAACTTAACCACTCCACACATCAATGTATACATGTTTAATGTTTATTAACCTAAATTTCGTTTATTTCATGGTAGATTGGATTCATAAAGTTTTGATTATAAAACTTGAAAACACGAATGATATATTCCTTATAACTGAAATAAATAATATGCATATTCCATCTACCTGCATATATGCATCATGCCTCTGATCAGGAAAAACATATACTAAGATTAAGCTACTCTACTTTACAGCCATGGCAATTGTTTCCAGCCCTTTCTTTCAAATAATGGTTTTAATTCTATGCAGTGAAAGTGTATTGTTTTATCTGGTTGATGAAGATACGGTATCGGTCCTGTTTGAATTATGCATATTGATCGGCTTTATACTAGCATTTTGATAGCCTCTCCATTGAAGCGCAAACATGTAGCAAAATAAGTGTTTATATGTTCAAGTGAAGAATTTTATGTTATATCATTGATATCTCATTCATTATGCTACATGCCTTTTAAAGTACTATTGCTCTTGATTGTGTTGATTATGACAGAAACAGGAAAAATTAATACGAAAGTTGACGTCTTCAGTTTTGTAGTGATTCTGATGGAAATGATAACCGGGAAAAAAGCAGTTGATAACACACTACCCGCTGTGGATTCCTTCCTTCTGGTGCGATGGTTTCATAAAAAAATGAACATGAAGGAAAGTGTTGAAGAATTGACGGACCCTACAATCGAGTTGGATGCTGAAACTATAAGCGGTATCAGCAGTGTGTGAGGTGGCCGAGCAGTGTTGTGCCAAGAAGTCGACACAAAGACCAGAGATGAGCCAAGTTGTGAATGTGCTTTCATCGCTTGTGGAGCTGTGGAAACCGGGCGAAGCAGATGGAGAGCATGGACTTGGAGATGTCCCACTCTTGCACAATAGGTTCCATGAGTGGCTATTGGAAGATGAAGACACTACCATATCTATTCCACTATAGTATGCTTATATTTCTTTCTTTTGTTTAGGAGGGATATTGCATTTGTTTATTCTTTTTTTTGTTACTTGGAAACTTTCAACATTTATTTGAAATTCTCTTTCAAATCTGCCCACTAGCGTCTCTTGGCATATTAAGTTGATTTTGTTTTTGTAAACTCGTTATTGTTTTGACTCAACAATTCATTGGCCCAACTAGCTACAGAGCACAAGCACAGATTTTGATGATATTATGCCATTGATTTTATACTGTTCTTTCAGCAAACCAATAATATTGGTCTTATGATAACCCAGTCATAGAACATTGAAAATATACTAGCTTAAACACTGCCAAAGTTATTCCCAGAATCTGAGGTATTTTACATGTCTCCTGTTTAACTAGAAAATATCTTTGCTTTTCCTTCTCTTCCTACTGAGGCATTGAAATATTTGTAGTTTTGCTGCCTATTTTAGCATTATAGGATTCTAACATATACTTTGAACTTTAGTTCTGCCAAATTGTCAAATTGGGATGTATCATTTTGTTTCCAACCCTAAGCCAGAAAAAAATGCCTCCAGAGCTTTGTTGGATAATTTAGGACTGGAAAGTTCCAAATGTGCCCATTCCAGTCATTTTATGGCAGACAACCTTTGCAAGCTCTTCATTTCATGATAAACAACTTTCTATAAATATGTAATTTTATAATCAAATCTTATTTCATAAACACACGAATGCACACGCATGCTGCTTTAATATACGCACGCATAAATCTTGCAGGATTAAATATATATCATCAACCTGTTTTTTGGTCTAGAGAGCTTGTTTTATCTGTCTGAATATTGAATATTGAATATCTCATACTTGGTGTAGTATAAATTATGTAACAGATGATGAATATTTGAATATGGCAGAGGTGTATTAAGTTGTATGTGATGGAGATATATATATTGCCTAAACGTGTGACCTAGCTGTAGATTTATCCTGATAGTTAATGTTGGATGAGTTAATTTTGAATGGTGAGTATCAATTTAGACAAAAATGTGATTGCAGACGCAAGCTTCAGGAAACAGTCCGTGCCTGCTGTGTCCCTTTCTATATATACCACTGAAACAAGATCCCGCAAAGGATGATGGTAAATCTGCTGGGAGAGCTTCAGTGAGTGACAGAGATCTCTCAGTACATTCATCAGAGAGCAGGCAAGGCGGGACAACTAATGCTCCTTCCTCAAGAACTAATGGCAACACAGTTTCTACAAAAATCTCCCATCCAAATAATACAATACAAGTTTTGATAGAATCCTCTGTAGATAAATCTCATGCCGGCGAACGAGTTCATGGGCAAAGTTTACCCCCTCCCCCGCCATTACCTCCTAACATATATATTCCCTCAATCAGTTTCTGTTAGAAGAGCTGAAGATGCTGATACAAGGTTTGGAACCAGCAGACACACTCAAAGGCTTTCTCCTAGACATAAAGAAAAAGAACAAAGACAGTCTGAAGTGAGTTCCTTAGACGATGCAAAACGTGCAAGAGAAGACAATTTCAGAGAAAGAAAGAAAGCAGGAAGAACGAGAGGTACTGTCAGTGAAGGTTTGTGGTGGTGACTATTTGTTGTTTTTCGTTACAGTCATGCATCCCTGTTATGAATCAACATTTTTCCATGATTGGTTCACCGTTCGTGTTAATCATTACTGATCTTATGCTTTTCTTGATCATGATATCAGATGTATTAGTTGCAATAGTAACCAAGACATGAAGTTTCTTTGTTATAATCTTTGAGTTGATGTGTGTAGGTGGATGAGAGGGAAAGAGAAAAATCAAATCCTTTCAAGGAAGAAATGCATGCAGGTGCCGCATCTAAGAGGAGGAAGCTTAAAAGAGATCATCTACCACCGGTAGAAGCTGGTGAATACTCCTCCTCTAACCATTGGTATGTCTCAGTCATATGATGGGAGAGAAAGGGGAGATCGGAAGGCAGCCATGGTATCGCGTACGGGCTATTTGGAAGAACCAGGTTTTAGGATTCATGGTAAAGAAGTGGCCAGTAAAATGACCCATCAAGACGCCGAACATTATCTTTTAGAAGTGTTTGTCATTACATACTGACATTAACATATACACATGCATAGCTAAATGTGCTGTAGAAATTAAGTTTGTATAACTTGTGCTCTTTCAACTTGCCATTTTATGCTATGTTTAGGTGGTGATATTCCATACCGAAATGGGTAAAAGTTGTTGATGCATCTTCATACTGTTGTATGAAGTAGTACAAAAGTGGGAGGTGTGATGGGGACAAACCATATTGGCTGTAATGTCTCATTTTTGTTATGTTGTGTGCCCATTGCGTGTCGTCTTCATAATTTTCTCACTTTCTCATATTTCTGGAAATAGATTTGGAAATCTTAACTAGTGCAATGCAGAATGTATGACAGAGAATGGGATGATGAGAAAAGGCAGCGAGCGGACCAAAGACGGAGGCATAGGAAGTATGAAAATGAAGACTCCCCGGTTGGTGCTGGGTAATTGACATTAGTTTACGTCTTTACTTTCCCATGTCCCATTTATGTTGTGAAGTGTGCCATTCATCAGCTTGTACAAGGGCCGTCAATTCGGAACTGATCTGAATCATGTAAATTTTGACTAGTTTATAGATTTCTGTAGTGAACTTTTATTCAATTTTTTTGTTGTGAAAACACAGCAGAGATGTAAAGAAGTAGTAACAGTAGGGAAGTACATAAGCACTTCAGATGTTTTAGCAGTTTGGTGATTTTAGTATAGAATTTTATCCTGTATACAAGTTAAGAAGAAACTAGAAGGTTTATGTGTAAACCATTGATTGGAGACTTAATCAAGAGTTGCTTGTTTTTAGCAAAATTAGCTGGAACTGCATAGTTCCAAACCATTTGTCTTGTTCTGTGTTTATTTGTGTACTATTGAAGTATGAACTGTGGATCTGTAGTTTCAGTTAGTTAATTATACAACTATTTACATTAATATCGTTTAGAATGTATATTCTCTCTTTATAAAAACAGATAGGAGGTGTCAAAAAATGGATCAAGTACCTTACAAATAATTTTCAAATAAACATTGAATTTCCAGAATATTATAATAAGAGTGAAAACATTTATCTGGAGGCCAGGAGCAAAAGAAATGGTATTTTACGTGTAGATGGGGTTAAGGGAAAGCTGAAACGACTTTTGAAATATTGGCCATCAAGCGGAAGTCCTTTTAATGAGGCTCGTAGAAAGCTTTACTCACAAGTCTAGAGTCAAAGTCTTGATCAAATTTCTCTCCTTTATTGTCTTGCCTATTGTTTTCTTTGGAATAGTACTCATATTTTGTGTTCAACTTCTTATTCAGATAGAGACCATCATTGAATTATCAGTAGTATTTTTTGATGTGGGAATTAGTTAAATTTACAGCCACTCATAGTTTAGTGTTAATCATCAAAGAGAAAATTGAGATTCCGTGGCACATGTAGCAAGCAAGAACATTAGTCTAATGGTAATCGAAATTTAAAAAAAAAAACGTTTATTTTTGCATTTCTTCTAAAGTGATCAGTATAGATTAACTTTAAAACTCTCCGTTCCTATTTATATTTGTCACCTCTTTATGGAATCCTACCTCCTCTCTCATTCTCTCTTCTGAATCTCATATCCCTCTTTCTCTCTCACACATAACCCGACTACCACCAAAGCAACCTCCAATTGCAACTCATCACCGATGTTCTTTTGCAGCCATGTAAAAATAGGATTTGTGTGATAATTGCATGCTTTATTGTATAAGAATATTAGTGGAGAGGACCACATATTTATACAAGAGTACATGAAGAATAATTGGAAAGAAAACTATATCTCCTCTAATTATGCACAGTGATATTGTTGACTTTGTGTGATTGCGGATTTGGAGGTAATCATAACCAAATCAAATCATGACACATTGTCAATACTCCTACTCAAGTTGGAGCTTGAATGTCAGTAATGCCCAACTTACTAAGAATCTCATCGAAGCAATCTCGCCCAAGTCCCTTGGTGTAGAGTTAGAAATCGAAACCCTTACAGTGTGCTTGATGCATGTTGTCCTCGATCCTTATAAAGGTAGAAAACAAAAAATCTCATCGAGAACGAGGAGACGGAGGGAGACAATTCGGTTGAACGAGGAGAAGTTAGTGGAGGAGAGACTGAGAGAGTGGAGGCGCGAGGTTTGAAGAAGTGGAGTCATGGACGAGTATATAAGGTTCACCAAAATGGGTTGGGTTTCATACATTGTGGCTGACCGAACAGTCCGGTTTGCTTCCGGTTTCTGGCCTAGAAATCATGGCCCAGAACGGAGCCTTCCGGTTTTCCAATTTCAGAACTGAAGATTGTGACTAGCCGGCCATGGTATCCGGTTCCGGTCTAATATTTTAACACCCCTAGTATATATCCCACATTTATTCTCTTTCAACTTCTGTTGAGTCTCTCTCCTAACCTCTGCCGAGCCTACCTTAAGGTGGGAGTCAAGTGACAAAATTATTTTCTCTTCTACATAAGGGTGGGTCTTGATCTCATTATTCTAAAAACATTTTTTAAATACTTACATAATTTTTACTTTTTACAAAAAAAATAATTTCAAAATAATTTTTATTTATTTCAAATTTTTTAATGCAATTGCAATTTTGTTATTTCATAAAAAGTTAACATAATTTAAAAAGCATTAACGGAGAGGGATAAACTGAAACCATTTAAAACTTAGGGATGCATAGAAACCGTGTTTATAGTTACGGGGAGTGATACATGTGTTTTTACACCGTGATTTTTAGTGCTTGGTTTCCACATTTTAACCCATTATCGCCCCATTCGGGTACAGTACACCCTCATTTTATCTCTCTTTTGCCTCACGGGTATTCTGAGTAAATTGTGCAGATTTCGGGCTATTTTCGAGTCATTTTTGAGTCAACCCCGTGGCCAAAGGCCACTGACCCTTGGCCACGGGGATCAAGAGCAGCTGCTCTTTCGCCGTTCGAGGCCACGTCGATGGACTTGAGAGCCGGAGGCTAAAGGCATTATTGCTCAAACAAATTCCTTTTTAAAGATTTTTATGTTTAAGATACTCGATAAAGGAAACATTCGAGATTGTTTCCACCACCAAATTAGGTTCGGTTGATTTCCTAATCAGAGGGATTCCGATCAACACTAAATCATTCTCGATCATTACCATCATTCTCATTCGTTGTCTTTCCTTTGCCACATATTGTTAACTGATCTCCTTCCTTTTGTACATCCTGTGGTACATGAATTAGTAAGTGCTATCAAATTAATAAAACAGTAAGAACATTTTTATTCTTTCTTTCTCAGTTTTTTCATTTAAAGTAATCATGTTTAAATTCATAAATAAATTGGGTTATGTTGGTTTGAGCAAATTTATTGTGGAAAAAATTTTAGATTTGGATAAGGATTTGTAAAAATCAACAAATAATAAAAAACATTGAGCAATAATAACTCAATTATTGGGCATTTTCTCTTATCGATTTCTTGTATGTTTCTCTTTAGCACTATTTGGCTTGTGTGGAAATGAAGGAAATGTTTATTAAAAGCTGAGTTACGTTTTAATGCCAATTTTACTGTTTGGCTTATGAGAAAATGAAGGTGAAAGTTCATTAAAAGTTAAATTCTTCTTTGAGGCCTAAAAAAATCATGGATGGCATTTATATCATGGAAAGACAACGGAAGACCAAAAAAAATAAAATAAAAGAATTTGAGCAGAAATGTCATGGATGACATTTATTTGAAAATTTTATGAATAGTCATGGGTATTTTAGATATTTCACAATTTCATAAAACTTTTCGTCCAAAATTTAACAGAGCTAGAGCAAATTGTAACAAATTGATAGTTAGGTTAGATGAGTGTTATTTTTTCAAAGTAGGTATAGTAAGTTGTAAATGTGGTCCAATTAGGTATGAAAAAATGTCATTATCCCTAATAAATATGATAAATTGCACAAAACTACCTTTTGCATTGATCCATAAACATATCACTTGACCCCAATTTATATAGAATTACATACTCCAACGCATACATACTCCACAAACTACCCAATAAAACATACTCCAACGCATATATACCAAAATGAATAAAAACATATCACTTGACCCCAATTTATATAGAATTACAATTTTACCCTTAAGTTAAAAATTAAAAATAATTAGAGACGAAGGCATTAGCATGACGTCATCATCTCCCCCAATTCCATCCCCGTAGCCACCGCTCACCAGAGACGTCCACAATTTTACCCTCAAATTCATATTTTGTACACTGCTTTTAAGCAAGTTGGTTGGTTCTTTGTTCCTAACCAGCTTATATGGCGAGAAGCAAACAGATTTTCGGAAGCTCGAAAAACTATTTTGCCAGTGTATAGATGTGTAAATCGAGATAACTAACCAAATGAAAAAATAAAGGTTAAGTGAAATTGCGCTATAGTTAAAGGGAGCTAAGTGGAATTTTCAAAAAAATTAACCGAAAAAGGTAAGGTGAAACTTTTGAGAACTTAGGGAACTCCACAAAACGTGTTTGAACTTAAGAGGAGTTAAGTGAAACTGCGCTATAGTTAAGGGGAGCTAATTTGAATTTTCCTTGTATTTAATACCATAATTACATATTATCAACTCAATAGTTACTTATTATTAATTCAATAATTACCATAATTACATATCAGAGTTCTTCAAAAGTGTAGGATAAAGAAATTGGTCATTTATTATGGTAACCAAGTTGTGGGCTAATGTTATATCTCAAATGGTATAAAATAACGGGATCAATTCGGCTACAAATACTAATTTCATATACAAATCTACGAATACGTGTAGATCATTGGATTAAACAATATACGATGCAGATCAATGTCAGTTAGTAGTGGCACACGCTGTAAATATTTATAGTTTTAAGCCATTTGATCTCTCTAATCAATGGACATTAGGGGTAATTCAGTATATTCTACATTGCTTGGGAGTCTGAATTGCGTTCAATCCCGGATTCGCTGTGGTTTCCAGAACAATTGACTCTTTCATTTTTCACAGAATCTTCAAACCCTATCAATCTTTTTTTGTTGAATAAACAAACCCTACCCGTATTCAAACACTTATGCTGGCTTCAACGATTCGGTCTCGTTTTTTCTGTCGATCTTCACCAATGGCCCTAACAAAGCGAAAGTCGCAGAGGATCCTCAACTTGCCGAGTACTAGAAAGCAAGGTTAAAAGGGGTGATTGTTTTTCCCTTTGTATTTTTTGTTGATCTGCATGTGTCGATTGACTTCCGATGTTTCAATTACGAGATTTCACTGAACTTTGTTAGGTTACAACTGTTTTGTTCCCGATCTATGTTTGTTTGATCTGCATGCCTCGTTGAGTTATGATTTTTTAGGAATCTTCGTGAAACAGTTGCTTGATTACATGCCGATTTCAGTTTACCCCGATTTCTGGAAATTTTCATGTTTTGGAGGTCCAGATTATGTTTTTAACATAGATATGAGTCGTTGGTGTGTTGCAGTTTGTCAACAATGTCTGGTACATAGAAATCAGGTTTTTTTAACTTTTATTTGGCCAAGTAACTCTTGATTTAGTCTGTAATTGCTAATAATGTTGGTTCAACCATTTTATATGTGTCAGACTCATGTTCTTGATCATTCTGTTCAATTCTGTGTTCGCTGAAGACTTAATATCTCCTTTATTGGTCAACTTAGTTATTAGGTGTATTGTGTTCTATGTGCACTTTTACCCAATCTCAGAATCCCGGATTTAATGTTTGAATTGCTCATCTGTTAGTATCTTACATGACAATATCAATGTTTCCATGATTCCATTATCAATGTTTACATGACATTTTCCATGTTTCCATAATCTCACAACATGATTCCATGATTTCATTATCAAGTTTCACATCACAACATAATTCTATGATTCAATTATCAATGTTTCCATTAGTCCATTATTCCATCATGACATATTCAGTTCATTGCACATTATCATGTGCAATTAATTTCATATTGCATCTTCTCATATCACATGACATGTTTCATGGAATTATGTGATTTTGTACAAAATGGAATCATGGAATCATTAGAATCATGAAATGAAATCATGAAATTTTGTGCAAATTCCATGATTCCATTTGAACATATCTCATGAGTACATTTCTGTTATTCCATGGAACCATGAAATAATTTGTACTTACTTGCATGAGTACATTTTTATTATTCCATTCCTTTAGTTTACATATTCTATGTTTTCATCTGTCAACGTTTGAATTTAATTAAATGTTGTATTTCGTCATTTAATTAAGTAGCAGAGTTTGAATTTGTACTCTCCTCCTTAATTCTTGGTAAGAATTTTTTGAATATTTATCACAAATTCAAATACCTAGAATCGTGGATATTTATTACTCAATTTCCTGTTTTAATGCATATTATTGATTATTAGAATCAAACAAAATAACCACAATACCCTTTTAATTGATTTAATTGATTTTTAATTCATCAAATCATAGAAAAATCTGGACCATCAATGAATTACATCTAATGGATGTGATTTATTCTTATATTTGTATATGTCAAATATTATAATATTTATTAGTATAATTATGGAAGTTATTTTTTTTATCCGAGTGTAATTATGGCAGTTATTAAATTAATAATTATGGTAATTGTTGTATTAATGATAGTAATTGAATTGATAACTACGTGTATTCTACATCATCGCCACATCTCTAGTTTGTAAGTTTATATTTGATTCTTTGGTTTGTAGTCGAATGCATCTCTATTTACAAGTTAGGCATAGGATAAGGCTATACAATTATCACTATCACTAGTATCTTCAATCTCAAAATTCTAGATTATTATCTAAATTAAATGTGTTTACAGTTAAAATTTATCACGTTAAGCATGCCAAATGAAATTATAAATTCAAACAAATATAAAAATATTTGATAAAAATGAGTAGAGTTTGTAATAATGAATAAAACTCTATAAACAAAGCAAACAAACGATAATAAAATGTTAAATATGAGCAATTATAAGTTAATAAATATGGAAAATTAATGGAAAAACGTACTTTTTTCATGAGACTACAAATACAAAACTATCCAATAAAACACACTCAACATATACATACAACAACGAATAAAAATACATCATTTACCCCAATTTATAAGGAATTACAATTTTACTCTCAAGTTAAAAAAAATAATTAAAATAGTTAGAGATGGTGACGCCCTAATTTCAACCATTAGCCGCAACTTACCGGCAACCTATACAATTTTACCCTCAAATTCATATTTTTGCACAGTTTCTAAGTAAGTTGATGGCTTCGTCATTCCTAACCATCTTATACGACCGGAAAAAACTGATTTTTGGAAGCTCAAGAGACCATTGTGTCAATATACATATGTGTAAAAATAAGAATTATGAGTGAGCTGCAATTATTCCATCCTCGATAGACAGAATTCCAAGTTCATTAAGGCCATCTTCAATCAAGCTCCAAAACCTCGGGACTAAAACCATCCCAATTATTCCCCAAAACCCCAACCCCATTTTGTAGTCCAGCTACAATAGGTCACCATGTTTGGAGACTCACGGTAGTAGTCCCCATAATTTATATATTAATATATTAATCTGTAATATGTTATTCTATTTTTTTATTAGTAAATCTATAATCAAGAAGAAAACAAATAAGAAAATGAGTGGGGCCGACTTTGGGTTTGCTTCGCCGGAGAGGGTTCGCAGATTTGGTGGAGGTGGAGAGGACTTCTTCGAGTTTGCTTCGTTGGAGAGGCGGAGGCCCTATCTGCCCGACGAGGGTGAGGCTGAATCTGTTCGTGAAGGCTAATTTTTTTAGAGGAGGCGAGGACTAAGCACGTCTTTGTCTTACTCTGAACATTTGAAAAAATAGGAGAAAAGTGAGGGAGGAGGCTGCGTGTAGTGGATAGAGAAGATACAGTTAGGTTTACAAAGGGGTTACAAAGAGAATGTACAAAAATTATATTTAATTTCCTTATTAAGTACGTGATAGAAATTAGTTAATAGTTAGACTTAATTAAGAGAAATTTAATTGGATTAGGCGGTAGAAGAAATAGGCGGAATTAGTTACAGCATATTTTTTTTAAGGTAAAAACGAATTTTATTAATTAAATAGCAGCTAACCCGGCATCAAGCCGGACAACTGAAGCTACCTATGGTGGGACAAATCACTCACCATAATCCCATCTACTGTTAGTTAAAACAAACTTGACCAATTCGTGAGCCATTTGACTACGATCAAGATAAAGAAGAAATAAAGAAGAACACATGTTTCAACAGTGGATAGTACGCAACACCATTCGCTAATGATTCCTCCAAAGTTGTTCAGCTCGACCCGTTTAGCATAATGTAGAGCCACGGTCTCCACCTTATACGAATGGAGAAACCACATGATCCCGCTGCAGAATGCTTTAAACAGGCATCCATGATAACCCAGGAGACCAATCGACTCGAACCAGTTAGCATCATGCAGAGCCACGACCTCCACCTCATACGGATGAAGAAACCCTGTGATCTGACTGCAGACCGCATTAAACCAGCTTCCTCGATCAACCTTACGATCAATATGGGAGTCGCGAATTTTATGTAATCCAAGTTCTCCGAGTTCTTTGTGCTTACCAGGATCAACCCATCGACGCTAGAGAACCTCCGATCCCTCCTAGTGCTGAGCTCAATGGGACACCCCGATGACGTGTTGAAGATTAAGAAAACTAAGACTTCCTAGTTTAATATGCTTACACGAATCTGTCCATCGACGCCAGAGAACTCCGGTTCCCTTCCAATACCGAGCCATCAACCAACCAAAACTACAGCAAACAAATCGCAAGAATTTTCCCGTCATACTTCTGATAATAATTGAATGGTTGTTTTCTATTATTGGATTGCTAATAGGAAATATTTTTATTTTTAGTGATAATGAGGAAATTTTTTTTTTTAGTGATAATGGGGAAATTTAATTATGGCAATCAAAATGATATTAGAAATTGTTTTTCATTTTAAAAAAAGAAGCTAATTTAATGGTCATTTAGTGGTATTTATGACAAATTATGTTTAATGGTAATTAGTTTTAAATTTAGATTTAATGTTTATTAATGGATTAACTATTTGATTTTATGTAAATTAAGAAATTAAAATATATAATTTATTTCAATGAAAGTAATATTAATTCTCAATTATGCTTTCGAAAAATATTAGTTCTCTCAATTATATACAAATTTATTATAATTTATAATTTATAATTTATTTAACTATTTAAAATTGATTTTTTTATTGTAACAATTTATTAGTATTATGATCATGCTAAATGAATAAAATAATATGTGTGAAATTTACTTTTTATAAAAATAATATTGACTTGATAAGTGATGATTGTTTTGAGGACATGGGTTAAAATAAAATGGGGATAGGACTCACTGATCCCCTATTATTAAGACGTGCATTTGTTTGAAACCAATTTGTGCATATTAGAGTTGTTTTTTTAAGGTAAAAGCGAATTTTATTGATTAAATAGCAACTAATCCGGCATAAAGCCGGACAGCTGAAGCTACAGATGGTGGGACAGACCCCT
>JAYMTP010003012.1:0-18033 GCA_036897365.1 Geranium brycei
TGATCAAAACTCGACGAATAAGGATTTTTTGACTAATCGGGGAGAAATCCACATAGCTCATTTCGTATTAAACATACAATACATATATCAAAGACAAAAAAAACAATATATTGGTAAAATTCAACGTTTTTGCTGAGTTTTGGACCAATTTCCACTCATCTTTCTCAGTAGCTAACTCCACCGAGTTTTCAAATCACAATTCTCCCTATCAGATTTTCCTTCATATATGCAAGAATATAGGACACTTAACTTGGGAAGAAGCAAGTAAGGCCTATTTTGTTTGTTCGTGTGATTTAGTATTTATGCTGTAAGGCATATCTGACCTTATCCGCCTATTTGAAATCAGCAAGAGAACACCAAGTTTCACACAGCATGCTTTAAAGGTACAATCAAGAAAATTCAAGCTATGATTAAATAACATCAGTTTAACCCTTTGCAGCTCGGCCCTTATTGCACCTATAGTTGTGATTGGTTATAGTTACACATTATAAACTAGTAGAAACTTAAAATGGAATTTAAAGTAAAACATCTCATTACAAGAACTGTGGAGCCAAGCCAACTAAAAGAGTGCACACCAGATAATTATATCACTTACAATCCATGCATCTGAACAATTTTACACTAAACAAAACAAATAGCCAGAGAACCACATCCAAAAGCACCCATTTTTTTCTTAGGAAAATAAAATTAGAGCGAACCCAGATTCCAGAATTGGATTCAGAGAAAGAACACAAGCACCCATTGTAAATCACAGATAAAAAACACCCATTTCCAGTGAATCAAGAGTTAAGAGATAAAAAGAGACAGTACCCTTTTGCGGAGGCGATTGAAATCGGAGGTTTCGATGTCGTCGCCTCTCCCCTTCCTATATTCGAGCACGAAGAGGTCGTTCTTCAAGTCCTGAACCTCTTGCTCGATCTCTTCGGTGGATTTGGCTCTGATTTCCTCCAATTCCAGCTCTCGCTTGTTGGCCATCACCACCACCGACGAGGGACGGGTCCCGGACGAGAGGGGCGTGAGAAGTGGGCGCGAGCGGTGGATTCTGACGGCATTGAAGGAGGAGGGTGTGAGGGAGGTGTTGGGATGGAAAGTGACGATGGAAGGTGGAGCAATGGAGAGGGTCGTCGTCGACATTGTCTCTGGATTAAACCCACTCTCGCTCAATTCTCGCCTATTGAGCTCTTCTGTTTGGATAAGGCTAACCCTTTCCTTTCTTCTGATTTTCTCTTGCACAGCAGCAATATGATAACACTATTTCTATCCTTTTCTTCTTCTTCTTCTTCTTTTTTATTTACAGATGATTTTACATTTCTTAGTCAAGGAAAATTACTTGCATAAAATTACAGTTCATTAATTTTTTTACATAAACAATGGTTAGTTTTATTTTTTATTAATTATGAAATGATTAAAGATCCCTTCAATTTTTCAAAATTTTAAAATGTGTCATTTGGTCACTTCTTTCTGTTTCTACAATCTTTTTTTTCGATCGACTCTTTGCTGGAGTTAAAAGACACTATTTTTTGAGATCCGATGGAAGCTATGAAATTGCACACCCACATGTACGGTATGCATATATTTTGTCAAAGCTAGTTCATATCAATTTCTTTTAGTATTAGCATATATATTATGATGCTTAAATTTGACAATATTCAAAGTTCATATTATCAGCGTTGAATTTAGAAAGAATTAAATTACAAATAAGAATGAAAGTGACAGTGATGGAATTGGATTCGCATGGCTCATCTCTGGCCAAGAGTTTCAGAGGAAAGGTCACGACGTCGTCATATTTGAAAGAACAACCAAGTTGGAGGGATGTAAGTTATTCAGACTTGTTGAGTCTAGATCCAAACTAGGAAGTGGCTCTTCGGGTCAGTATTCTCAGACAGTTGATGGAGTTCTTGGAGTACCTGCACACCCTCTTATTGTAGCTGAGAAAATAATGCCCTTCGCCTCTGGCGAGATTTTAGTTGGAGAAACAAATTTAAGAAAAAGATAAAAGAGAACAAATGACACACTTTAAAATTTTGAAAAGTTTAGAAGGCATTTTAGTTATTTCATAATTAATAAAAAATAAAAATATTTAAAAATTTAATAATGTACTCTGAAAATAAAATTAATTGAGATTTTATGAAAAGAAAGCATTTTGATGTCAAACCTTTTTTATCTATCAAATTCTTACCCTTCTGCACCTGCTCAAATTTGCCAAACCATATTGAAAAAGACATTAAGCATTTTGACGATTTCCCTGCCAAAATTAACGATGTCAAGTCATTTTAATAATATAATGTAATAAAATGTGAAATGTCTCCTTTTCAAAATGAAAAATCTCACTTCCCTACGATGTATTAGGCATGATTTCCTTTTCACCACGGAATTAGATATTAGTGTAAAATGTTTAAATTAATTATCCTTAAATTCAAAAAGTTAATTAATAACATTTAGATATTAAATAAATAAAATGGGGTAAATTGTCAAAAAAAATTATAATGTTAATTAATATTTATTAAATAAGTTTTAAGTCTGTCCCTACACCCAAGGCGATTAGGGTTCTCGTCTCTTTTGACGAGTTTCACGGTTCAAGTAATCTGCGATTGTGGTTCGTGGCTCCAAAGGTTGTGGTTTCGGAAGCGAGGAGAGCAGCGGAGTACGGCGGCAACGGCGTCTGTGTGCAAGGGGGTTCGTGAAGAGTCTCGATTTTTGGAAGATTACGTGAGAGAGAGGGACTGAGAAGGTAGATTGGTAGGAGCTCGGGATTCGTTCAACGACTTGCCTGACTAGAGAGGTAGTTCCAGACACGATTTGGATCTGATTTTGGAGTTGGTTAGCTTGCGATGGTAAAATTGTGAGGGTATTATTTTGATACTATATGTGAGGGGAGACGGGTCCGGGAGGAGGTCAGGGGTGGATGGGCATAAAAGCTCCATAGAACAGCTTGTTGCGGGAATTGTGGTGATCGAGGCAGTGAGAGCATACAGATTGGAGTGGGGCTTATCGGAGGTAGGGCCAGAAAAATCTGACGATTTTCTTTATGCGATTTTGGTTGGTTGATAGATCGGTACTAGGAGGAAATCGGAGTTCTCTGGCGTCGGTGAGCAGATTTATGCAAGCATACCGAACTAGGGAGTTTTGGCTTTCTTAAACTTCAATACGTCGCTTGGGTGTCCCATTGGGATTGGTACTAGGAGGAAACGGGGGGTCTCTGGCGTCGTTGGGTTGATGAGCCCAATGGACTGGGAGGACTTGAATTTTTAAAGATTCGCGATTCTCATATTTATCGCAGTGTTGATCGAAGAAGCTGGTTTAAGGCAGTCTGCAGCAATATCGCGGGGTTTCTCCATCTGTATGAGGTGGAGACCGTGCCTCTACATGATGGTAACTGGTTTGAGTCGATTGGTCTCCGGGGTTATCATGGATGCCTGTTTAAAACATTCTACAGCGGGATCACGGGTTTTCTCCATTCGTATGAGGTGCAGGTTGTGGGTCTACATGATGCTAAACGGGTCGAGTTGAACAATTTTTGAGAAATCATTAGCGAAGGATGTTGCGTACTATCCATTATCGGAACATGTGTTTTTATTTATTTTGCTCGTGATCAAATGACTCACGAATTGACCAAGTTTGTTTTAACTAACAGTAGTTGAGATTATGGTGAGAAGTATGTCCCACCATCTGTAGTTTCAGCTGTCCGCCTTGATGCCGGGTTAGTTGCTATTTAATTAATAAAATTCATTTTTGCCTTCAAAAACAATTAATTTTATAACAAGATATTATTGTTATTTTCTAAATAATAAATTAAATACTAACTTTTCCATTTAACTGTGATTACCCTTTTTTAAAATAGATAAAACAAATACGAAACGTCAGCGTTTTGCGGGACAAACGTCCCGTCTTCCTCTTTGACTTCACTGGGACGAAAACTGTAGAAGCAATGAAAATCGCAAATCTCGTCAAAGAGGAAAGCAAGTTGAAAGCTCATAGAGCCTCACCCAATTTCTCAGTTCTCGCCATCAATGGCGGCGACGGAGCCCAGAGGCACCACCGCCTCTGCGAACAATAGCAAAAGCATTTGGTTCTGTTCCCTTTTGCTCACTCTCCAATACGGTGCTCAGCCTCTCATCTCCAAGCGCTTCACCAGGTACACCTCAATCCTACCTATTCACTGAAAATCGTGTTATTAGGTTTCTGGGTTTTGGAATGCATGTGCTTGGCTACGAGTTTCGGAGATGGATTGTGACCAAAAGGGCTCTAGACAGATCAAGTTGTAGTGGCAATTAATTTCTTGTTTTGTTGGTGTTGTGATGATGATTTGGTCACCATTTTTAGCTTAATTTTAGTGAGTAGCTTAAGACGGGTGTTTCAGTACAGGACATGCAGTGCCCACTTGATGGATCATTGCTTTTGCCTAAAATCATCAAAATTCACTCATAAAATGTAAGCTAGAAATCTTTATATGCATGTTGGTAGACATGTTTGAGCAATAACTGGGCGATAATTGTAATCTAATCACAAAATTTGTTGGGCAATCAAATAATTTCTAAGAAAATATGTTAGAAAGAGGAAAGAATCCTTTTTTTTTACCAGCAAGTTGTGTACCATGGCTTGGGTTTGACCATGCTATGAAGAAGCAAGAGAGCACCAGACTTATGTAGAGTAAAGAATCCCACAACTCTATGATTGGGATGAGAACATGGAAAAGTTATAAGTGGTGACTCTACTCATGATAAATTTATTTTCGCGGCTAGCACGTGTCTACTTGATGTAATTAGCATGGAAGCTCAAAGGGTCCGGGCGTCATTTAGTTGCTGTTAAAGTTCTAATATGATTAATTCTTACTGTTTAATTTGGAAGAATTTATATGGAAAAGTTATTTGTGGGCTTTGCCGTAATCCTGATCGTGTTGTGCTCCTTTGTATGCTTGGAGAATCTTAGTTATCAACTTGGGAAAGCTTCAAAATGTTAGAGAGTTTTGATTTTGCTGCTGTTTCAGTTATATTATATTCAACTGATGTTCATATTTTGCTGACTAGTTTCTACTGTTTTGTAACCACTCACTACCTATTAAATGATCATGTTATGGGTCTCGGACGTGGATAGGTTGAAAGCTTGATTAACGAGGGAACCCTTAATCTAAACGGGCATCGCGATTAACGAGAGAAGTCCTGATCTCTTAGAACCTTTTGGATCTGTTCGATAAACTGTGTGATTTTCTGATTGTTTCACAACAGCCATTTAAGTTCATTCTTGACTTCCTAACTCTAAGGATTTGTGGGATATGGGTATGCACATGTTGAAGCCACTAACAACTGATAGGAGATATGTATAAAATGCTAAAAAATAGAAAACTATTTCGTATAGTGCAGGCGAAGTGGAGAAAACTTTTTACCCAGTTTATTGGGATAATTCATATTTACTACGGTGTGGTATGTCACTTTTTCATGTCAATACGGTGTACTTATTTGGGTGTCACTTCAATATGGGAAACTTCATTTTGAGTGTCACCGTTCATAAATTTAGCATAGAATGTCCAAAATACCCATGACTATTCATCAAATTTTCAAAAAACTGCCATCAGACTATTTTTCCCAATTTCTTCATATTCTTTGATTTTTTGCTATTCCATTATCTTTGATTTTGATTTTAAATTTTCCACTGGGATGTTCAACAAATTTTAAATTTTCCACTCACATGTTCAACAAAGTACCCATGAATTTTTTTGTCATTTTATCACACATAAAGTGGAATCAAAATGTTGTTTTGGAAAGGAATAATGAGTTGTCAAGCCCAATAAGTCATCGATTGGACGATGCTGCTGAAGAGCACAAACTCCAAGCTCCATACCAGATCGAACATGGTTAAATCCAAATCACTCAATTCTTGGCTTTTGGCTTTTGTTCTATAAGGAATCAAATCCCCCCATTAACGACGTAGCTTTGGTGACTGTCCGATAACGTGGCAACAATACCAATCTGGGTTTCATTTGCTTTTGAGCTCTTACAAGAGCTTTACAATAAAAATGAGATTTTTAAGCTCAATAACTGGAAATTGATGAACAAAACTAGCTTCAACATCATTTGCAATCCCAGCTTCTCGAGCTGGAGCAAGATTTGATTTTTATTGACAGAACCGATCGAAGACAACAAATACAATAAAACCCACAAAAGATCAAATCAGAGTTGATGCTCTACATCTAGCAACTAAATCAAATACAGGGAAAAGAAACAAATGTTCTCCATGAAAAACAAGACCAACCTACTTGCTTGCATCAACCCTTTACTGGTTTCTCTCTTGCTCGTCTTCCTTAAGATCCGCTTAGCACCCAGCTTCAAGCTAATCACCAGTGATTGCAATGCAAAATGTAAAGAATCATCAAATGAATGATTACAGATACCTACTTATTTATGACAGTAGCTGAAGGCCAGCTTCCAAATCCTCGAGGGTGATGGTGCGTAGCTCCTCTTGATCTATACAGTCGAAGCTGAGCCTGAGGTCCAGGCTCTCTCTCGCGTTCACCAGCATTGGATCCACCAACCCTCCGTTCATGTCCTTGCGCTGCTTTTCCGATGTTTCTCTCAGTATCAGCTCCGCAACCGCTTCAATGCTGCAGGAAGGGTGGAGCTTGAATCCGTACAGGCAGCTGGCCTCTGTCTGGTTATCCATCTTGATGTGGAGGATCTTGGCTATGTCCTCCGCGGTAAAGTCATTGAACTGGAAAAACTTGGTGACCCTCCTGCTGAAGCCTTCGTTGGAGGTGATGACGCGCTGCATTGGCTCGGCGTAACCCGCGAAAATGACGACTATCTTCCCGTTGTCCATGACGGACATGATCTCCTCCAGGGCTTCCAACCCGTAGTCCTTGTCGTCCGACTTCTGCATTGGTATCAGTCTGTACGCTTCATCCACAAAAAGAATCCCTCCCTCCGCTTCTTGGATCTGTATGACAAATAGCAACTTAGTTAATTTTTTGGAAAAAAACACTGACAAAAATGTGATCAGACGTATTTTTGGTATTTGAGGGGGAGAGAGCAATTTCGATGGATACCTTCCTCCTGGTCTTCGGACCAGTGTGGCCAACAAATTCGCCAACTAAATCCGTTCGCTGTACTTCTGTTACCTTGTCAGTAGGTAGTATACCCACCATATAGAGAAGCCTCCCAAGAATCCGAGCTATCATAGTTTTGCCTGTCAAATATTATCACTTGCTGTAAGTCAACTTTACAAGAGATCGATATGCAAAACACTCTGAAGACTGAAGAAAATATGTCACTAGAAAAATTATGATGATGAATAGGTGTGTGTATGTGCATCCCTTGAACTCCTTAAATGGAGAAACCGGTCCCTATTTAGAGACTACTTAAGACCATTGAAATGCAATGAGATCCAAATACACAGCGCGGTAACAAATGTTAGACAAGCAAGAGAGAATGTCTCTTCGGTATGATTAGAGGGGGAACATAGAACTATAGGATATGATATTTTCAATGTCAAATAATCCCTCTTCATGGCATCTATTTCATTGTGATTTAGAAGGATAGAAGTGATTTTGATCACACTTACCGGTTCCCGGATTGCCAAGGAAGGCCATATGAGGAGGCCGTCTGCTTCCAACTTTCATCCCAAGGGCTCTACGCCTCTCATCCAAGAGCATTCCCTTTGCCCATCTCTTTAGCTGTAACTTGAGGTCATTCAGTCCCACAATTTTTGATAGCTCGGTTTCAAGTTCATCCATCTTAGCTTTCGTTTCACCGCATGCTTTAAGTGCCCTTTTCTTTCTCTGTTCTTCAAGGTGCAAATTTAACAGCTCTCGCAACTTCTGACTTCCCGGGCCTTGCAATAGGTGATTTACAGGGGTCTTCTCCTCCTGGAATTCAAAACCATTGATTATCATTTTGATATGACATATAATTTAAAGAAACGAGATAATAAGTAATTGCAATCTATTGTACATTGTCCTTGGCACTGCAATCGGCGTCATATTCCAGCAACGTTTTGACGGTTGCACAGTCATCAGACCGTAAAGAGTACCATACAGCAAGGTGTAATGGAGTCATCCCATTCTGCATTAACAAAGAAATTTCAAATAAGAACAGATATTCCAATCTTATTTTCGGAATTGGTCGGTAATGATGATGATGTGACAAGAAAACGCACATTTGCTTTGGCTTCAACAAAAGCACCACGAGCGAGCAGCAGCCTTGCAGCTTCATTGCATCCATTCTTTGCCGCCATATGCAACGGAGTTTCACCATACTATAGAGCCCAACATGTCAACCCTCCCAAATCAATTCATAATATCAAATAAACAAGCTACTTTAATTTTGGATGTTATTTGAGAAAATCCCCAACATATAACTAATTTGCTCGATAATGTGCTGCTTATACCTACCATGTTCTTAACTTCCAACTCAACCTTCCCCGGTCCTTGCCAATCAAGCAGAAACTTGATTATCTCTGCTCTGTTGTAACCAGCAGCCACGTGAAGGGGTGTTTGTGCCATCTGCAGTCCAATATATATTGATTTAAGAACTTCCAGGAGTTGTACTACTATTTTCATCAGAGAAACAAGAGTTTGCAAGTATTAAACAAATCCACTAATCAAAGCTTCACCATCAGCCACAAATATAATTCACTCTCTATTCTCTTATCTCCAAGCACCTCTCCTACCATACAGATTGTTATCATGTCCTTACCAGTCATTTCTGCATATTAACAGCTCAGTTCCTCCTGTTATGTTCTCAACTACAAACAGGCACTTCACAAACTAGTTTAGCAACTACGAACAACACAACAATCTGTGTATAATGGACAAGTGATCTCACAACCGTTTGTTCATTTCAAGTTTCAACTTCAAACAACAACCCATACTCATTTTTCTGCCTCATCCATCACACAATGACTAAATTAAAGACAAAACACACAATTAAACATGAGCTGACTAAAAATCCTTACTTTGATTAATGAACCTGAAAAACTAAGAAGACACCAATCAGATTGTGTAGAACTAGTGCCTAACATGAATCATAATCAAAAGAAAATGAAGAAAATCAAAAGGCTATACACTACCCATAATGCCAGCAAACAGCTGCACTAAGTATGAAATTCACAATCAGACCAAATGTTTCAACTAGATCCAGCACATATTTCATCACACCTCATGAAAACACCAATTGTGTGCTTCTTTGTTCTCAAAATCAGTAAACCCCACTACAATGCAACACCTTCAAAGAAACAATCCTTCCCCAATCTTGGAAATGGCAATCCAATTCCTTAACCCAATGACATAAAAAACAAAACCCCCAGAACAAAACAATAAACAGATCCAAATCCAGACACTCCACTGAGAAAAAAAAAACCATCAAAGAAATTGAACCAAAACCCTACAAAAATCCCAACTTTGCCATCTCTCAAGGACCCAAAATTCAACACCCAGACAACAAAAAATCCATCTGGGTAGGCGAGAAATTGAGAACTCACAACAGGGTTGGTGTCGTTGAGAAGGGAAGGGCTGTCCCGGAGGAACTTCTGGAGGCCAAGAAGATCCCCAGACTGAGCGCAGCCATGGATGGTGCTTGGCTTGGCGGATCTTGAGCGCTGCTGATCCTGGTGCCTCTGCATTTTCTTCTTCTTGTGTCTTCTCTGTCTATGGCGCAGAGAAGACCCAATAATCGGAGGAGATGAAGAGAAATTCAGGTGACGCCTTTTGTCGGCTCCGACACGGCTTCTACCACAAAACCCAACAACCTAATAATTTTTGCAACCTTGTATTTCTTTTGGGTCGGTCTCGAATGGCCAAGATTTATGTTGGAGAAGGAGCTGTCATTGTCAAGATTCAAGAGCGGCCATGTGAGGTTGGTATGGTCTATTTGGTGTCATTTGGTCGGTTTCCTTTTCTATACACTGTGCATCATCTAAGTAAATTCATGACATGTGTGTATCAATTCGATTCAGTAATTATATTTTTTGAATTTAATATAATTGAATTGGAATTATATTTTGTTGAACTGGGGTGGTTATTATAATAGGAAATAAACTAATATTATAGCCATCTTAATTTAAAATTTTGGAGAGATATTTCAAAAAAAAAACAATTTAGAGAGAAATCAGGTGAGAGTCACTAATATATCCGCGTGTGCCTCACACGTGTTTTCATTATGATGACGTATATTTCTAGTCAACCACAATTTACCTAGTTTTCCTCTCGTTACAGTCTAAACTGTCGTTACACTTTTCTCTTAGCATGGTCGATCATTTGGGTTATACAATTGAACTCGAAAATGTGTAATGATAGTTAAAGCCGAGGAAACAAGGGTCTGGGTTGTCATAATCAGGCTGAATCCTCGTTGCCCGGTTTTTCCCTTGTTACAGTCGGGACCCTCGTTAGACTTTTCTCCTAACAAAGTTGACCTCTTGAGTTATCTAATGGAACCGGAAAACGTGTAACAATAGTTGAAACTGTATAGATTGGGGTTCACCAGAAATACATGTCATACTAATGTGTGAGGTACGCACAACTACATTACGAAATGGCTTCTCCATGTGATTCTCACGCATTTTGTGGTTTTCACTGAAATCAGGTTTTTACATCTAATTTTAATAGTTTTTCTCATGGTATTCACACTATTTTTAAGACTCGCTCCATTCATTTTTGTTTTTTGTACACGTCAAAAGACAAAAATGTTCTTTATTTCCTTTTCAATTTTCAGAAAATGTATCGACATACGATAAATTTGATTTTTTTTTCTCGTCTCTCATTTCCAAATCTCAACCATTCTTATTCGCTACAAAATGGCTCTTCCTTTCTGTTTTCTATCACTCACTTTCCTTGCTCCTCTTGAACTCTCTCCATTCTTCAAGCGCCGTTAAGATTTCAAACAAAATTAGAATTAATTATGATTATAACCCACCCAGAAAATAAAAAGAGAATGATTTATTTTTTTCCGTTACAACTAAATTACTATTTTTACAATATTTTGTTTAACTAGATACGGAATCATCTTTCTCAAAAGTGAAACCTTCCTAAATAGTAGTGAGTATGAGTCTAAACGACTGTAATACTCTTGACTCGTCTAGATGAGTTCCTCTACATTCTCCTCACGACCCTGATTTCACCATCACAATTATGAAAACAATAACATTTTGAATTTTTTACATCACAGTTCTATTAAATTTAACCACCATTTAAGTTAAGAGTAACACAAATACCACTTGTGGTATTGTAAATCAAATTTTAAAGTTTGAGATTGTGATGTAAAAGTAGACTATAGTTAGAGATACTGATGTATAATTATTTCTAAATCAAATATAAGCACAATTTAAGTTAAGACTGTTAATTTTATATTTGACTAACGGGTTAAATAAATATTGCTTGAATAGACCTGCAAGTTGCAGGTTTTTATAATGAGTAAAATATGTTAATTATTGAGTGCATATGTAACTCATTTCTTCACTATTAATATTTCATTAATTTCGTGCATACAGCTGCAATCCAATTATTGATTATGATGGTTTTGTTTTTGACGCGATACGCGTCTGATATGAATTAGGACAATAACTATACCAAGATGTTTCTTAATTATTGCTTGCGACAACTATGGTTTAGTCCTTGTTTTACACCTGTCATTTTGCTGGATAATCCCTTATTCACATGCACTGCTCGGTCATTGTTTGACAATCTATTTTATCAAGAATATATATATATGTGTGTGTTTTTTTAAAACAAAAATATATGTGTTGGGAAAGAAGATTCAAATAGCAAAAGCATCT
Source organism: Geranium brycei (assembly GCA_036897365.1). Lineage (NCBI taxonomy): Eukaryota > Viridiplantae > Streptophyta > Magnoliopsida > Geraniales > Geraniaceae > Geranium > Geranium brycei. The sequence continues at coordinate 11,761 of JAYMTP010003012.1, forward strand.
GAGTGTCTGAAAGGTGCGAACGAAATTGTGAACCACTTATTCAAGAGATTGAAACAACGCGTAAACAATCGACATTTTAGCTATTTTAGCACAACCTTACATTTCATCAACATTCTAATCCAAATGTTGAACATTTCACTCCCAATTTGAACATGCTACTCCAAACACTGAACATTCTACTTCGAATGTTGAACATAATACTCTTGAATGTTGAACATTCTACTCTCAATTTGAACATTTTATTCTAAATTTTGACCATTCGACACCCAATTTGAACATTCTACTTTCAATGATAAATATTTTACTCTCAATTTTGTCAATTCTACTCCTAATTTTGACAATTTTACGCCTAATTAGAACATTCTACTCCCAATTTTATACACAAAGTTGTACTTGCAAAGCTAAAAAATTTACTGTTCACGCGCGTACAAAAATACAGAACTGCCCTCACTTAAGTGCACAATGCGCTCTTGCCACATGTTGCACGTTGTTTTAATCTCGCATATGAGCGACTCACACGTATTCGTACGCATTTCGGACATAAGGTAATTCGCACTGGAGCGTGCTCCTATATATATATAATTTGGGAAGAAATACCAAAATCTCATTAAAGAGATGGAATTGTAGAATTTAAAAATATATGTTAGCAATGGGGTATATCTTATTTATTGAACAGAAAAATAATTGTTATTTATGAACAAATAAAATAGGGATGATATTATTTTCTTTATTCGGATTCGATGTCCCTCCCCATTTAAGACGGGGACAGGACAGGACGGGAAATCTTTATATTTGGAAGGGAACGAGGCGGATATATTGAAAAATATATTGTTTAAATATAAAATAATATTTTTAAATATATTTTTATAGTGAAATAATATTTTATAATACATTATATGTTTAAATATAATATTTATTAAAATAATATGTTTTTAATAAAAAAATATATTTTAATACTATTTTTGTCGGGAACATAAAACAAGGAATCTCCGTTCCCGTCGAAAAATTCTCACCCCATTTTAAAAATTGAGTGGGGACGAGATCGTCAAATCCGTCCCAAACCCGCCCTGGCCATCCCTAAAATAAAGTATATTCATGTAATCTGGGATCTGTATTTCTATACCATAAAATACGAAACTTGCGACAATCAACGACAATTATAGTATGAAACTTCATCGTCACTCAATGAAAGAAATGGACATAACCCAAGAAAGAAAGAAACAAACAAACAAACAAACAAACAAGCTAATTAATGTCATCCATGAGCACACCAAGGTTGCGAACCGACCACGAGGGCACGTGGGCCCACACTCCCACCACGGGCCTCACCACACACCAAGCCCAAACAATCATAAATACAAGCCCACCCAAAAAGCCCATTAACCGGCCCAATATCATCGCCGAAAATAGTTACCAGTAGGGCTGTAAACGAGCCGAGCTTTTAACGGGCCGCTCGAGCTCGGATCGTTATAATCAAGCTCGAGCCGAATTCGAGCTCAATATTGGGCTCGTTTAACAAAGAGCCGAGCTCGAGCCTAACTTTTTAAGGCTTGATAGGTTCACGAGCCGGCTCGTTTAATATTTATTAGATTATATATTTATAAAATACTTATAATAGAATTAGACAAGTCAAATCAAGTCGAACCAATCTCAAGTTGACTCATTTATTATTTAATGAATTATTTATTATTTATTCAATTTTTAATGAATATATATATTTAAATTTAAGTGAACTGAATCGAGTCGAGCTCGAGCTTATCTATTTTATTTCGAGTCGAACTCGAGCTTAGTTGTATTAGCTCGTTCAAACCCGAGCCAAATTTAAGGCGAACACTTTTTTCACAAACCGAGCCGAGCCCCGGCAAAGGGAGACTCGGCTCGTTTACACCCAGTCACCAGTTAGTAGTTACCGTTCGGTTCACTCCAAATGAGTAGTGCAAGACTCAATCACCAAGCTCCACGTGTTCGGCGGGCCCACAAGAACACGTGTCGTCCAAATATCGCGGAGATGAGGTTGCTTTAACGTGTGGTGTTCACGTTTCAATTTCATCGCCGAGACCCATAAAAGAGAGTCCAGAACAATCGGAGAGCACTACACTCTGTTTCAGAGACGCCATGGACGTGGTGACGAAGCTTCACGTGTTGCCTCTGAGCTTCGACACGAGGCCTCGCAGGCTCGGGCTCAGGCCGTTCCTTTCCGGGTCGGATCTGAAATCGCAGAAGGGGCGATTTGGGTTGAGGTTGAAACAGTGCAGGTCGATGAGGCCCGAGAATGGAGGGGAATCGAGGGAGGAAGTAGAGAAATTGAAGGAAAATGAGGTGAAATCGAACAAGGGAGGTGGGTTTTTGAAATCGATCTTTTCTGGGAAACCTTGGAAGGGTCCGAATAGAGAGGAGGAGGATCGGAAGAAGACGATGGAGAAGATGGAAAAGGTGTTCTCGTCGGTGAGTTGCAGAAAGTTTCTTTTTTTCTGTTTGGTTCCTGAGAAAAATGTTTTAAAAAATACAGAAATTTTGAATTTTGGAAAGTGGGTTGTCGTTACTTGGTTAAACAAGTATGCGAAATTACAAATTAGAACAGACATATTTGGAACAAGCTCTTGTTACAATTATTGAGCATTTTGTATTGTTCAGATTGCTGTTCAGATTGGAAGATATATAGTGACCATGACGAGCACAGGAGCAATACTTTTGATTGGATTTCAGTTGTCAGGTTAGTGGAAATGGGTGTCTTATAATTTGGGTTTTTGCAAAAATTTAGAATTAGTAGAATTTGTGTATGAGAGGGAAGGAGGAGGGAGTGTATATTTGTAGATTTAAATTGTACGTTCGCTTGTTTTGTGAAGGCGGAGACGCTCAGATGAATGAATTGATTTGGTATAGCTGGCTCGGAGGGATCATCATTGGAACCATGATTGGTTCCAACATGGTTCTAGAGGAACACAGTCGAAAGGGTCCGCGTAATGTTGTCATAACCGGAAGGTACTTACTCCATATGCATTGAACTTGATGCTCGAAATTAGCGAGATGGGGAAATGTTTTTTTGTTCTTAGTTCTTACATGTTATAATTGTCTGTATAGTACGAGAGGATTGGGTAAAGCACTGGCGAGGGAGTTTCTTCTTTCAGGTGATCGTGTGGTTGTTGCATCTCGAAGGTAACAATGCGAACACAGATACTTTTTGTTTGTTTCAGTTAGGGATTATCATATAAAATTATGTTTTATAAACACATTGTCGTCTTTTGCTAGAACAGTCCTGAATCCGTGCAGACTACTATTGCAGAACTTGAGGAGAACCTCAAGGAAGGTTTAGCAGCGAGTCATTCATCTAAAAGACTGGCGGATGCAAAAGTAGTCGGTATAGCCTGTGATGTTTGTAAACCAGATGATGTGCAAAAATTGTCAAAATTTGCTGTTGATGAATTCGGCACTGTTGACATTTGGGTGAGTTGGATTTTGAAGTTGGACTTTTGTTGTTTTTTCGTCTTATTTTCTGTTGGGACTTTTTACTCTAATATTTATACCTGCTTTTATAAATAAGCTTTTAGATCATGTTCTCATACACCTATGCTCCAATAATATATATCTAATTCAATACTCCGTTTGGTTTAAATACCGATTTCTTTGAGATTTAATTATTTTGTGCTGGTTCTGGATTGTATTTTGCTTTAAATTTCTAATGGCTTGCTTTATATGTATCAATGTTTGGGTAGATAAACAATGCGGGCACTAACAAAGGTTTTAAACCCTTGTTGGAGTTCACAGACGATGAAGTTAACCAGGTATTCTTATATAAATATCATTTTGTATGTTGTTGGACTTATATGTTCTCACCTGCAATTGATTGACTTGTAATTTCCTGATTTTGTGCTAGATTGTCTCAACAAACTTGGTGGGATCTATTCTATGCACTCGAGAAGCCATTGGTTTAATGAAAGACCAGGCTAAGGGTGGTCACGTGTTTAACATGGACGGTGCAGGTTCGGGGGGTTCTAGCACCCCCTTGACAGCTGTGTAAGTCGTGAAATTGCAATTACTCTGTTAATACAGTTAATACTTGAATTCCGAGAATTATTTTGCTTACCGTATTCTTTTTCTATTATTTATAGTTATGGGTCAACGAAGTGTGGGCTCAGGCAGCTTCATTCGTCGCTCTTGAAGGAGTGCAAACGTTCCAAAGTGGGCGTGCATACAGCATCTCCGGGCATGGTCCTTACCGATTTGCTCTTGAGGTATTACTAATGAACACTTTGTTTGTTTCTTGAATACATAAATTGTAAGTGTTCCCTTTCTTTCTTTCTTTCGTTTCTCATTCTGCATTTTTTTTTCAGTGGCTCGACTGTACAAAACAAGCAGATGTTCAACATCATCTGTGAGCTTCCGGAAACAGTTGCAAGAACCCTAGTCCCACGGATGCGGGTGGTCAAGGGAACAGGGAAGGCCATCAACTACTTGACTCCTCCTAGAATCTTACTTGCCTTAGTCACTGCTTGGCTGCGACGAGGTCGCTGGTTCGATGACCAGGTACTTGATTCTAAGATCCTCACTGAGACATCTATAACATATTATTGTTGTCTCAGTCATGCCATCAATTTCTGGTTCAGCCATAATAAGTTTGCCGCCTAGTTATAGACATTATGTTCTTCCAACTAATTTTGCACGTTAAAATCAACATTCACCCCCAAAATGTACAAATATCAACTGAAGTGGTAAAAGGCCTATTAGGTCTAGCTCAATTAGTCAAGATGAATTTAATCTTGTTTCAGGTCTAGGTTCAAATTTTAGTAAGTTGCCGGCCGGGTATGATTAGTCTAGGTTTTTTTTTTGAAATTTCTTGTAATCTAGGAATAATAGATTGCTTTAAAAACACAGAAGGGGTAAAAAAAAGAGAAAAGAAGGATGTTTGGTTTTAACCCTAAGAGAAGGTTTCTATGCTTGTGTCTCGATGGTTATTGCATAGTATATTGCTCGCGTTAGAGAGAACCGAGTCTTGCTGAAAAATAACACACAACAAGAAAGCTCATATACACAGCTGACCCAAAAGACTAGTCTATCAAGTTTTGGTCTAATGTGTATATAAACAGCTCATTGCACCAAGCTTATGCTGGTCGTTCATTCATGAGTTATGGTTTGAGCTGAAGACATGTCATATGTGTTGAGACTCTGATGATCCAATCACTAAACTGTCGTTTACTATATACTCCGCTTCACATTTCTTAAGGTTATCTGCAATCTTGCAGGGGAGGGCGTTGTACTCGGCAGAGGCGGACAGAATCCGAAACTGGGCCGAGAACAGAACTAGGTTTTCGTTCACTGACGCAATGGAGATGTACACGGAGAACACCTGGGTTTCCGTCTTCTCGCTCTCTGTCGTCTGCGCCTTCATCATTCTTTCCAGCACATCAGCAGGCAGTTCATTTCCAGGAACTTAGAGTTCACATTCCCATACCATACTTCACACAAAAACACATACACATGAAAGCACCAACACCAAAACCAAAACCAAAACCCACCTGGTGTAGGTTTTTAACCCCTGCACCAAATTGAAATTGAAATTGAAATTTCACAGTTAGGTTCTTAACTATTGTTGTTTAGATACAGAAATATGTTGATAATGTATAAAATGTTGTATGAGTTGATGATACGGTGCGTTTTGGGTGGTTTGAGATTGAAATAGTGGTGTGCGACGCGCACTAATCATAGTAGAATATTGCAATAATGAATATATGGATATGAATGTATAGCTTGTGCTTGGCCATGTTCACAATGGTCCCTTTGCTCAGCTTTAAAGTGTAAATTATTCTCCTAACAAGGAAAGCTACTTTCAATCTATCACCACCTTTTTCTTGGGCTAATTGCTTAATTGCAAATCTAGTAACCACAATTTTCAAATTTTGGGGTCCGAGGATATTATAAGAAAGGGGAATTCTTAATCACTACCTTACCTATTCGAGTTTATGTTTCACCATTTTAATGTAAAATGTTCACGATATTCATGCATTAAAAAATTAAAATTTTGAAAAAAAATATTTTTTTATTACCTAAATAATAAAACATTGATTTAAATATTAAACTTTTTTTTATAAATAAAAGGTTTTTCAAAAAAATATTAAAAATAAAAAACTAATTTTAACAACGTTTTTTATTTTCCATATAGTTTTTAAAAAGTTTTATTTTTAAAAAAATTAATATTTAAATCAGTTTTTTATTTATTTCATAAAAAATATTTTTCTTAAATACTAGAGTATTTTAGACATTTAATATTTGACTTTC
>JAYMTP010003013.1:0-18031 GCA_036897365.1 Geranium brycei
CGATCTGCATACCACCGACCATTTCACCTTCGCATAACCCATCCTCCTCCCTTTCCCCTCCATGAGAACTTCCTCATTATGCCCTCCATATCAGCCATTATGGTCTTCAGAGCCCTGAAAAGAGACATGTAAAAAATAGACAAACTTGAGAGAGCTGCCTTGATGAGCATGATATGACCTCCAAAAGAAAATGAACTCGCGTGCCACAACGCGAGCCTGGCTCTAAACTTAGTCACAATCAGTTCCCAAGTTGAGACCCCCCTGGGATCGACCATAAACTAAACCCCAGATAAGGTGACATCAATTGTCCGACTACACAACCGAAAGGTCTGGCTGACCCCTGGTCCCTACCCTCCTCCAATTTCAACCCTAACAAGACATGTCGAAATTGATTCTCACACCCGATGCCTACTTGAAATATTGAAGGATCATCTTGAGCTGCGAGAGATCAGACTCCACAAAGAGCAAAGTGTCGTCTGTGAACTCTGACTCCCCTTTATGAAGGAGGAGATAAAGCTTCTCTGCTACCATGATAAACAGAAAAGGAGAGAGAGAGGGCAACCCTGCCAGACCCCTCTCCTAATGTCAAATTGGCTCGTGGGAGAGCCGTTAACCAGAACTGAAGTAGTGGAGGTAAGGCAAGAGATGATCCAATACATCCACTTTGGAATAAAGTGTTGGAAAACATAGGATCTTATGCACAGTGGAAGCAAAATAATTACCATGTTTTCGTCACAAATATCCATGCAATTTTAGATTAATCTATAAAATGGATCGAATCGTTACCTCTTGTAGTTTCCGGTTTTACTATTATTCGTGAAAATCAAGCGTCTCCAAAGGGATCCGCTCTCTATTGGCATCCACAAGAACGAACCTTTATCGAATCGTAGAAGGGAACGACCTGATAGGACCTTTCGCCTTCTTCGATGCCAGAAAACTCTTCTCTAGTGGATGAATATTTTGTGAAAACTAATGGTGTGAAAACGCTAGGGTTCGGCTTATCCCTAGAAGCCTATTTATATAGAATATATGCTACTAGGATTTATGATTCTCAATCAGATTCTTTCCCCTTCAATTTTGAATCTCAATTCAAAATTTTCTATTAATTTCAAATCTAATTTCGAAATTATATATTCTTTATTTATCATATTCCTAATATGATAATTATATTTTTTTTTCACTTATTCAGTATGGGCTTCAAAATCCCAGTACGTTTCGGGCTCGCTTTTTGTGTGTGACCCTATAGGCTCATGAAATATTGGCAATGGCCCGAAATCTCTATTTAGCCCATTAATCATAAGTGGCATCTAGCAAGACATTATTATAATCCAATATTCATGAAGATCGATGATTCGACTTAACCTTTCATTGTAACTATCACAATCCCTTTGTCTCTAGACTTCGTGATTGAACATAAGGCATAGAGTCGTCAAGACCGAGAATGATACTCTTTATCAACTCTCTTAGCATGGCCATGCATTTCCCCGGTTATACTCATCAAGGGGCCTAAAACAGATATCGTTCTCATAAATGATATGGGGGACAAATTCCCTTACCGCCACTCACATCCCTCATATAACCAGTCTTACAGCCAACGATACCCTTTCATCATCCAGTTACGAACAAAGTAGAAGAATATGTCAAACTGAGAAAGGGGCTATGTAGGAATCAATGGTGACTCCAAAGTTTAAGGATTTATTGATACTTTAATAATGAGCAATGGTTTGAGAGTGACTCATAATCTAGTCTAAGGGTTTTACTATCAAGCCACACTACTTAATGACCTCAGACAAAATTAATAATCAACTTTTCATCACAACACCATGATAATAAAAATGTCGTTTTATTGCTCAGAATGATAATGTAAATACAAGGATAAATATAATAGACCTGGTACATATTTCTAACTCGAAGCCCGTGGACTCCATCACTCTCCTCAAATAACCACAGTCCACCCTGTCGAAAGCCTTCTCGAAATCGAGTTTGACTACCGCTCTGTAGCCCCTCTTTTGGACCATATCTACAACCTCATTTGTAGTGAGCACTCCATCAATCAATTTCCTCCCCAAATGAACCCTGAATGCACCTCATCTATAAGGTCGCCTATGAACTGTCGCAAGCGGAGAGAGAATACCTTGGCCAAGAGCTTATATGGGGCCGTGATCAAGCTAATGGGCCGGAAATGTGCAAAATATCAAGGCATCGCTATCTTCAGGACCAACACTATGAATGAAACGTTGATGCCTGCCCCTATCCTTCCTGTATCATGAAAGTCCTGTAAGAAACTCAAGACGTCTCTTCTGACCACATCCTACATCATCTTAGAGAACTTCATAGTGAAGTCGTTCGGACCCGGGGCCTTATCTCTATCACACTTTGCCAAGGCTGTAAGAATTTCTACATTTGTGAACCCACTCTCCAGGTTATTTGTTGCCCCTGGAGGCAAGGTTCTAAAAGGGAGCTGCAAAAAAGTCGGCATGCGAGTCTCAAGACCCCTTCGCCCGCTTCAACTTCCTCCCACACATCCCCCTCCAATCCCCCTCCCCTCATCTAAATCCTCATCCCGAATCTCCACATGCTTCAATGCAGATTCCCCACTTGTAACTAGTCCCTCCCCTCCCACCCTCCCTTAGTAATCCTCGTAGGTGCCCTCAACACTTGAAACCGGATGGTCGAGGAGGAAAGAACGTCTCCCCTTGGCGAAGAAAGCCCTCATGTAATCAAGCTTAAACCCCCACTTGAGCCATTTTGAAGCATAAACAGGATCAAGTCATGTCCATGGGCCTATCCAAATCTGTCCTCGTCCCTCCCCGGAATCTCACCCTCACTGTCATGGGCCCCGGGTGTCAACGAGTGTGACTGTGGGTATAGATCACCCCAAACTCTGAGTGTCACCTACAGTAATATGGAAGGAGTCCAAGTCTACTAACTTGGGATAAGGTGCTGGCGGTGATCTCGGAGTGTAATGGGCAGCTCGCCTTCCTTTATCTGAACATGTACTGATGAAGTCCCACAATCCTGGACGACCAAGTCTAGTATATGTTCCTCCCCACTGTCACCTCTGTCCTTTTCTACCTGTACCACCACTGGGAGCTCCTGTGACTGTAACACGACCTCTAAGCGTTCTACCTCGTCCGCCCACGAAACCTTTGCATGCCCAGTAGTTAACGGTAATAGGGCCCCGGTGTAACTGGAGATAAACTGGAATCTGGCATGATTGGTCGAGCGATGGGTGGAACATCTGTTACCTCCTGAATTGATAACCCCAGTCTGGTAGTGACGTCACCAAACCTGAAGTCTAACGGCTATAACCTCCGAAGAGGGTATGATACATGCATTAATATTGCAACAGGATCAAAAGCCACTCTCTAATGGAGGTTTGGTGAATGACTATGAGACCACCAACGAAATCTGCGACTGTGCCTATAGGCTCAGCGTACCAGGCAAGTAGGGGTAATCCCCTTATGTCAAGCCAATAGAACACACCTTCATGTAGGAAGCGGTCTACAGATGTGCTATAGAAAAAGAACCAGTCTCTAAGTTCCGCCCAGTTCATGTCCCTCTGCTTCTCTACCTCAGTGTCCTCAGAAAAAGAGAAAAAAAATTTTGGCCCAAATCTGTCATCGAGGTCACATCAACCCATGTCCCCAACAACTCCGAGGTCAAGGCCAGATAATCAAAGTCATGTAAAACGATTTCCATTATACAATAATAAAATATATCAAGTTTGGTCTGATGCAAAACATGGTTCGAGATCGGAGATGATCTCCCCGAACTCACAGGGGGACGACCCACTGCCACAGTTAGGCGACAACCACAAAGGACAAAGTCATGCTACTCAGAGATAGCGTCTAAACGCGACTGCTATGTAATAAAAAAACACAAAGCGTACCTCTTTCTCTGATGCCTACCTGGGAGGAGGATCTCCTTGATCTCTTCGAACCTCCTGAACATCTCCCTGACTCTTCTGGGTGTAAAGTAAAATAGTAAGTTATCTGCATAAGTCAGACTAATGGATTTGAGAGCTTCCAATTTCCGAGCATCACGTGGGAGAACTTTTATGTCCCTTGCACTGTTAGCCATCTCCTAAGTGTCGGGGTGCTGCCAAATATCCTCTATGGGACGCTTCCCGGCACGAATCTTTCCCCGTTTCAAAATTTCACCTTGATTCAAAAATTTGTAGTCAACATCCGGTTTGTCCAGTTCGGTTTTACCTGCGAAGAGAGATTCAGAATTGATTGGGTTGTGAAAATGCCACGGAAGGGACCACGGCCCCGTGGTCCTCAACCACGAGTTTCAGCTAAGGCAGGCCATGGTGTTCGCCACGGACCCTTGGTTTGGGACCACGGCACATACCTGAGGTTAACCACGGAGAGGGCCACAGACCCGTTCTCGATCACGGGTTTCAGCTTAGGCAAGCCACGTAGAGGGCCATGGACGTGTGGTCCTCGACCTCAGGTTCACCGGAGGCGAGCCGCGGAGGCAATTACGGACCTGTGGTCCTGACCCATAGGTTTTGCCCAAAAATCTCCAAAAAACCTATAATCTGCACAGCATGAACTCAAAGTACTCGTGAGGCATAAAGTGGGTAACTTAATGCCGGATAGGGATGAAAACACGCTATAGTACGAAGGAACTAGTATCGAAAACTCGTTAAAGATGCTCGCGCAACACCAGTTCAGCCAAATCTCGTTGCAACACCGAATTGCAGAGCAGAGTAGAGGATCAGAGGCGTTTCATCTGTAGGAATTTCATCTTCTGTGTTATTGTAATACGGCCTTGCGATGTTTGGGAATCTCTCCGAGTCTAGAGTGGAATCATTCGATACAAACCCAAAATTTCAGTTTCAATTGTTATCTTGCTTAATTCGTGAATTGAAATCGTATTGAAGTTGTTACACGAGTTGCTGCTATCCCTCCTTGCAAGCCCGTCCGTTCTTACAAGAACATATTCATTGGCAAACCCTCCACTCCCTATCCCGTGGAACGTCTTACTCATGCGCTCCAATGCACCGTTCATCCAAATATTTCTGTGCCTAGGAATATTGACTCCAATGTCCTTGTTGTTTCCTACTCCCATATCGATGTTAATATTATCTAGCTCCAATTGCAAGATGACGACATTGAAGGCATCACGGTTCTTTCGTTGGACAATCGTGTGCGTCTTGCCTCCTCTAACTTAGACAACTTCAATTATTTCAAAAAGATGGTTGGATTCGTCTCAAGAGATAGTTCCTCGTTGTCCAAATTCAAACTCATATCTTTAAACGGAGCGGGTGTTTAGATAGAACACAACTCTTGTGGATTTGATCGGAAAGCGCAAGGCTAAATTTAAGAGCCACACCACACGCGTAATTCTCTCTCCCGGAACCGGATGAAAATGAAAAAGTCTAAGATATGTTATGATTCCTTCTTTGGTTCCCCAGACCTTTCCGACTTCAAAGTGAGCGCCTTCACAATGTATAATCCTTGGGTGCAATAGAATTTACAACTAGAGATAGTGAAGTACCTCCCAAGCCACATTTGAATCCACTTTCTTTCACCTTCAATTCTCCTTCTTTTATTGTATTTTTTTCTATTCCTTATGCTTCTTTTGGAGTTTCTACTTCCCAGCTTGGGAATATGATTCTCTATTTTAATATAATAGTCTTTTGTTAATAACAAAATTATTGAATTAAACGCAGATTGATAAAAATGAGAACTATCTCAAAGACAACCTATATTTATCAACAAGGAGAGGCAACTCAACAATAATGTGAAACATAGACGATAAAAAATATCATGAAGACTCAGAATAGTGCTCGACAATGGCCCAGTAATGTATTGTCAACATATCAGTGCCAATAGTGCCTTGTACGGATAGATAATGAGCAATTGAGTTGCTGATACAAGTGGTGATTTCTGAAGTAAATAAATAATGTTTTATGGTAGGTACAATACAACATATGATTCTTTACAAAGTCATGATGGAACCAGCATAAATATTGAGAGAATGAGGAGAAAAAAATAGAGCTAGTGCTCAAAATTCAATGCATACATTATTGTATTGACCTCCTTATTCCAATTTGAGGTCTATACATTTCTGATTCGGACAACTCCACAAAGAACAAACCTTACCCTAATCTATATCTTTAAAGTAACTCAACTTTCAAAATAATATACATTACCGAACTTGCGTTCTTCAAGTTACATGGAAAATACAATTCAAGGCCGCTAGTCCTTCTGGTAAAATGATAGGACGCGATCTGTATGCACAGAGAACAGTTGTGTGTCCACAAACATCTGCTCCCAACAATTAAGTAATTGATAAAGACGACAATTAGAATGAGATAAATATCCAACAATTAACTATGGCTTATTAGTCTGGTCTGATGAAACATACCTTCATAAAGGGTCTATCACGACTAGGGAACGAGTCAATGAAACTTTCCTTCAGCAGTAGTGATACCTTTAAGTGCAAGAAATTGAGAATTATATTTAAAATACAATGTATTGCATTATATATTGTTAATCATGTTATTGTCAATAAACAGAGGCTTAATATACACGGTGACACATACCTTATCATCATTGGACTGCACATTGGTAATTGTGTGTGAGCGCAGGTTGGAACAAAGATTATCTAAGTAACCTCTTAAAACTGCTAGAAACCCTTTGGCAGCTTCAATCTATGAACATTGTGAAGTTCGAAACGAATTATGGATTAGGAGAAGTAGGTAAATGTTCCTAAGAGAGTGATCACAAGCTAGTGCTGTCTTTTGCACCGAAAACATAAAATGGAGGTTGGAGGATTACAACAAAAGGTAAAGCTTACCTGAACATCTGTGCATTCATGTACCGGCCTTTTCCTTGCCAAATAGCTTTCTCCTACAAGCTTTGAATGATAGGGACTTAGGGATGACAACAACTCCTTGTGTTGTGGCAAATGCGGTATAGCTGACGACTTCACCTATCACAATCCAAAATAATCATACAGTTAACGTGCAACCATTTACGTGGCCAACACTATTAAAGGTAGTAAAGAGTCTGTTACACGCGTGTAGGGAATGAAAGGAAAGACATAAAATTGGTGTTAACGGCAATAATAATTTTGCAAGTGGAGGAACTATTGCCATTTCCTTTCAGGTACTATGTTTATTTTCAATTCACCAATCTAAGTTATCACTAACAACAATGCCTTATATATCCAGGCCTACATTCAAATACAATATTCTATCCAAAACCAAGAACATTGGATAATTCGAGACTTATTTGTCACACTCCCACAGAATTTCAAATTACTCCAAAGCAATCCCTCCGACTTAAAGATTTTTTTTCTGATTGGCAATTTTGTATTAAGATTTGGGCTTAACTATGCTATAATGGAGCAAGACAGCGCCAAATTAATGACCTTCCAACTTAAAGATTGACACCTCGAGGCCTTCAAAAGATGCTAATGAAGTAATGTGGATAAGAAAAAACAAAGATAAAAACCAAAGATCTGTTTTACAAACAAATCTAAATTTTATAATTAACTATAAGAAAGAAAGAATTAGCATGACTGTCAACTACACAAAAAACAAGTTCTTAAGTAAAAGATATAACTGTCACCTTCTCTTGTACATACTCATCTTGTTTTATAAAATGGAAAGGTAGTATTTGGGTGAAGAGCATGAAATTTGAAAATCATAAAAAAGAACGGCTTAGTCAAATCGAGTACAAATGGTGATAGGAGATAGAAACCTGATTTCTGTTAGCATCAACCATTATGACATTCGCCAACTTCGACTGTACTTCAGTTCTTTTGTTTTTTACACCAACCTGCACGCACATATATTTACATTGAGTTGACAATTAAGATGAAAAGAGAAGCATAAAGGATGCAGAGATAACAGAAAGTATGGTTCAAAACTCACTATGTAAGGAACAGGTGCATCCAAAAAGTCCAACATATCGTTTGGTAAGACCTGCAAGTTTATACATATTGTTAATAGTTTGAAAATACACCTGGGGCCAGCTTCGGTACAAGTGAAAAGCTTGCCTAACAAGCATACTATATATTACCGGCATTAACAAGCACTGCCACTGGTAGGGTCGGATAAGAGGGATTATTGCCAAAACAGATGCCGCTAAAACTCCCTGTGTATGAAACAATTCCATTATTTTCTCTACCAAGGGATGCCCAATTACAATAATCGTGAAAAAATGTACTACTTACAATAATCAGGTAAGGTTAATTCATGACACATACCAAATTAGAGCAAATAACTACAATCTGCTTTTCCAGAAGTGCTCCGGCAAAAAGCGTCAACACCTGCAAAAGGTGATGAGAATCAACAGCCTAAGTTATTTCGTGAATGCTAAGACAAAAACTACAAAAATAAAACACTCAATCACTATCAATGTGAGGACAAGAGACAAAAAACATGTACCAACTAATTAACACAAAAAACTTAACACAATTATTCTCTAAGAAACTTCGCAAAGTGAAAGTGTATAAATTAAAACTATTGCCTTACGAACTTCAAACAAAGCCATTTATGAGACGGAGCACCATCTTACATTCTCAAGTCGCAAGGAGCCACATAAGCATGCAACAGCCCATATAGATAATGAAGTTGCTTCTTCCTCAGTCAAGAGTGCATTGTGTACCTGCATTAAACACACATTCTATATTGAAGCAACAATAAAATTAGGTGTGATGCTACTGAAATAATAAATCAATCTACCTCGGCTAATTCCAAACTTGTACTACACGACCTCAAATCAATAGTTGACCCGGCAGTATGTAATAATGTTTCATCTGGTCTATGATATTCCAAGGGATGCAGGTGCTCCAAAGGGTGAAACCGAAGTGTTGACCCCCTAACAGGGATGTGTAGTTGGTAATATTCACAAATTATCTGTAATGACCCGTGATTATTTTCCTGAAAAATACGGATTATTTGTCAATTGAGCACAGAAATTTCAGAGGTGGATAGCAACGCATACAACTTAAAACATATGCATGTATAAGAAAACAAACTAGAAACACTTGAACCTTGGCCCATTCAAGAATATCAGTACAGCCGCTCGATTCTTCTTGGCCTGAAAAAGAAGCCTCTTCTGTCTCCGTGTCATCAACATCATTCCTAAAATTTCTGTCTTCACTAGGAGAACCCTGAAAACTGCACAAATTAATTATGTAGAAATTATGTTATTGTACCAGTAGATGACATTGATGGAGAAAAAATAACTTTAAAACAAAATACGCAAGGCACCTAAGCTGTTTGGTGGAACCTATTATAAATGTGGTCATCTAACTAATGTAGGTTCTAGTAAATAATAACGTTATTGTTTTCTTCACCCTCACCCTCCTATTGTAAATGAACTATTTCTACTCATAATGAAATTCATGCATTGTTGAAAAAGACTACAGAAACCTGAATACACACTTGAAAGATGTTTTTTTATCAGCAATAACTCGGGAAATCCTACTCTAATTGTCTCACTTGAAAGATTTTTATGCAGCGATGTAACTTGTTGCTTCAAGCAGGCCTTCATCATAATGGATTGGTATTTAAAAATATATTAATTTTAAAGATCATATTACCATGAACAAATACCTGGAGGAAGATTCAGAGATTTCATAGTGATAATAGCGCAGAAGTGGAAGAACAGCATTCGGTAGGCACCTTTCAACTGTTTGCTTGTTTTCCACACAACCATTAACATTGTTGTCACAACCTCCATTTTCTCCAGTACCAGGTTCTCTTCTAGCTGTAAGCATCTCAGATTCAGGATTGAGTGGAACAATTAAAATATCAGTGGCATCGTTCTTCAATAAGTCTTCCCCTAGGATTTGATGCTCCATATAACTTCCGTCCTCAGTAACTCTTTCAGGTGTCAATTCTCTTGAACTTAATTGGGACATATCTCCTTCTCCATTAGGCACATCCTCTTCAGATACATGTTCTGGAGACACATCATCTAAATTCTTTTCTGCATTTTCACCTTTTCCAAAGGCCAGTATTTCCGAGTCTAGAAGACTAATGTCTTTTGTTAACCGTTCCAACCTTTCTTCAGTAAAAATACTGCAGCAAAATGCTTATGTTCAGACGAGCATGTGAACAGATGTCATATTAGGCAATTTAGTAGGAAAGATGAAAAAACTGTTTAATAATATTTAAAACTTGGGTCCTTTCAAGATACCTATTTAGGACACCAAAATGCAATTCAAAGAATGGAAGCCTTGAAATGATGCAATAACATCGTCGTGTAGTTAATATATGCCTGCTCAATGATAGGCAGGAAGGTTGCCTATTTGAAATCATGGAAATCAATCCAGAGGGCTTTTGCACAATTTCTTCAACTAACACACAACACCCGTACAAAGTTGAGTCATCTGCAACCTAAGAAACAAAAGCCAATAAGTGACAAAAAACAACTCTTGTAGAGATCTTGCTGATATCTTGAAATAAAAATTGCAATTCGTAAGCAATACAAAACCAATGGCAGAAAAATAACAGCTACAAGCAAGAACATCAGTTGTGAAGACTCAACTAACGTTAAAAGAAAAAAGGTAAATGATACTCTCTCCATTCCAAATGGAGTGTCTTACTTTTCAAGATTGCATATCCCAAATTAAGAGCCCATTTTAATTCTCCAAAAGTTAATCAACCATGAATTACAAATAACATCTTATGAGTAAGAAAGTCGTAACCACTTAGTGAGTTAGTGCATGGAAGGACATGTGGGCGTGTGAGGTAAGTCAAGAACTAGCTCCATTATACCCTTTTTTAAAAGTACAATAGAACACTCATTTTGGAATGAAGGGAGTATAATAAACAATTTTTTTTATCAGTACTTAGTATAATAAACAAATACCCCAAGTTCAATGAATGGACAACTGACAACAACATAAAATAGTCAACTTGAGACCTATAAGAATTAGTTCCTTGAGGACAGCTCAACATGGAGTTTTGCACGTAAGTGAATATTTTGCTGTTTTAACGGACGATGTTGTTGGGTTCTAGTTCCATAAACACCATTATAAGACAAGTGAATCAATGATGTAGTTATACACCATTCCCTATTGAGCTAAAAAATCTATGTTGAGCAATTCAATATACACCTCAACTTAAAAAAGTTTATTCATAATTACCCAACTTGTAATATTTCTCTTATATACAGCTAAAGAACAAGAATTTGAAGATGTAAAAAACCAAACAAAAGTAAATGGGAATACCACAAATTACCTGTAAGCGGAACACAAAGGACAGGTCACTTTGTTTGAAGTGTTCCTGCACAAAAGCATTATCACATCTTTATTAGGTTCATACAGATATGAAAATTGTAAATTTTATGCATCCGAATAAGTAAATGCTTCAACATTGCAAACATCAAATTACAGTGTAAACTGAAAGTGAAATCAGCACATTACTTTATGTAGCTTCCACACAGGCTATCCAAAGCCAGAAGGAAAAAAACACAGTAATATGTTGAGACCTGAAGTGATGTGAATACCTGCCCAAGCAGTATTTCATTCAGCTCACTCATTGATGGAGTTCTCTCAACAGCAAGGACCTGAAATAAAAAAAAAAATTACCAATCCCATGAGAAAATATAGCTTCAAAACCAGTAGCTGTCAAATACTCAACTCTTTTGAAGGCAGAAACAACACTTCGACTATCTACCTAGTACATCAACAAGAGCATACAACAGTTTGACTAGCTGGCACAACAGCAGTTGAAATAATTGGACAATATGACCTATGTTCACCGAATTAGGTCATTGTGACTCTGAACAATATGATCGGTAGCATAGTCCAAGTTTTCAATCTTACGTCAGAATCATAAGTTTTTCTTAACATGTTCCACATCAAAACTGAATGTTTACTCTTTTTACAAAAAGCTAATCAACGCAGAACGTGATTAATAATCAACTTAGCACACGCAAAAATCAAAATTCGACATGCCCAAAGCTGTTAATCTATTCTTATTTTCTGCAAGGGTGACCTCCAAGAAATAGGTTCTATGATACAAGTCCTAATGTGATAAGGAATAATAGTCTAAGTGGTATTTTAATTATTGTATTAGTTTTGGATTAGAGTTGGGATTAGTTTGAATTAGTTTGGGATTAGTACTTCTAGTCGAATTAGGTTATTAGTTGGAATTAGGGTTCAAGTAGGCTATAAATACCTACGGGTTCCATGAATAATGCATTGAGAAAATTATTAGTAAATTGTTCCATTGGAGATCGGTGTTCTCTCGACCGAACCAGAGATCAGTGTTCTCTCTGACGAACCCACCTATCAACACAAGACCCATAACCGGATCCAAAGTGCGAGACCGTATCATTCTACCTCATTTTTATAGTAAATAGCAATTTAGAGAAAGGCTACATAGTTATAATATGATTTAAGTTATTTTATTATAAGTGAAGAGCATTAACAAATTAATAAAAAAGTCTTACTCTTTAAAGGATAAGTCTTTGTTGGAGTTGGAGTTGGAGATGCTTATCTTATCTATTGTTGTGATAAGCTTAACCTCTATCGAGAGGTTACACCTTTCAAAGATTTAAATTTGATCAGACAATATTTTTGGGGTTCTTTGTAATAAAGAATAGACATGAGTAAGTCAGAAACTAAACAAGTTAGATTATATGAACAGACAATCCCAAGGACATAACAAAAAGATTGGCATAAAGTGAATTAATGTTCAGAATATAGGGCTAATTATTGAAGATAGAGGATAGATTCCAACCTCCACGCCTGCAGGTAAGCAAAATGAAAGTAGATCTTTATATTTAAGTGGCAGCTGCTTCTCTGGAGGATAAACAAATAGGACCTGAAAACAGAAAGTAAATGTCATACATTATTGCCTAACCCTTAAAAATTTGTAGCTGGAAAAAAAATTAACACTTTGAAAAGAATCCCTACCTGAGGTTCAATATTGGGACCCACACGAGACTGATGCTGGCCGCTAAGTGGATTACGTAACTTCCCAGAACCTTCAGACTTTCTTGCAATATATTGACTATAAAGTGCCTGTGTATCACAGTCAGGGTGAAGCCCAACAACTACCATGCTCTCAAAAAGCCGTGTTGGCTCTATTAAAGGTCTATGGTCCTGCATACCCAAATAATAGAAATGTCACAGAACATACCACATAAATTTTTCAATAGCACAGGATAATTAACTGTGACAAAACGAATTGTATTATAAAAGCATTACATTTTGACTTCCAATATGATTGCTAATGATCATATAAAAACAGAAATCCAGCAACACTAAAGTGAAACCAAGTTTAAAAATAGCAAGTACATTGTAGGAGCTCTTCACATACAAACAAGAGGATTCACTTGAATAAAGTAGCACACTAGCATACCAAGTACTGCAACTGATATTTTGCCCATTGACGCTTTAGGCTAGTGAGAACTTCTGGATTGTAATTTACACTCTTCACTTCAGTGGGACTGGAGAGGCCTTTTAGCATTTTAGTGACTTGGCGCTGTAGTTTCTGAAGTTGGCTGTTGGCACTATCCTCTTTTGTTGAGAATACAACAGAAGGCCTGGGAGAACGAACAGCAGTGGCCGCAGCAGCTACAGCTCTAGCAACATCTTCTGTTGTCTGTGTGAAAAATGCAGTGCTCCACCCAGGGCTACCTGATTCTTCTTCGTTCGCCATCTGTATCCTATAATGAACAAATAAGCATTAAAGCCACCCCAAAACCCAAGTAATCATTGAACTAATATTCTCACAGAGACATTAGCATCTATAAAACCATATAAGAGAAAAATAGCTTAAACTCAGACTATTAAGATATGCTGAAAACGGGTAGTAGGAGGAGTGAGTACATTGAAGCCCATCTCACCAACCACTCTTAATAGGTAGTGGTTGCAGAATAAGCCTTTGCAAACCCTTAACTATAAGGAACCCTTGACTCCTCATCAAATCAAAAGATGACATAGTCCTACATTAAATTTAGGACCTCCATATGACCCTCAGCCAAATATCAACTGTATATGTTATTATAGGATACACTAAGAAATTAGCACCTATAGGACACAAAGCTTCCGCAGAGACTGCTCAGATTTATGTAGAACAGGTACTAGGATTGAGAGGTGAAAACCCCAGCTCACCAGCGACTCTTAATCTGTAGAGGGCACACCATAATCCTCAGAAAGACCATAACTTTAAGAAGTACTTATTCTTCCATTAAAAGGGGTGATGGCACAGAACATGATAAAATTCAGAACTTGCACAGAACCCTCAACAAAGTTCGTATTACAATCAATTTATCACACAATTTCAAATAGTTCCAAACTTATTCTGATTACAGATACTGATGGATCAGTTGGAGAAAATCATATAGAACCGATCAATTACTTGTGTGCCACTAAACTAAATCAGTTACAAGAAAGATAAACTGACCCGCCACCAACCTATGAACAAAGACAAATTAAATCTTGTACTATAGACGAAGAATTCAGTTGCCAACTCTACAAACTGGTAGCCAGATATAAAACCCAATTTTAGAATCTGGAAATGAAATTGATGAAGCAGCAAAACAGACCCACCTGTTGAGAATAGAGAGATTGGGGAGAGATCAGAGTTGCGGAGAAGAGGCGGCCATAACAAAGAGAGCTCCTCCGGATATGGCGAAAAGCCCTCAAAGAGAGAGAGGGAGAGTAATAAATTAGACAAATTAAGTAACTTTAATTTGACGAATTAATAGATAATTAATGCCCAGATTTGAGAAATTGTGAGGAAGACAGAAAATCGAAACAGAAACTGCTGCTGCTGCTACGAGGACGAGGACGACGAGAACATGGTCAAATTTTCACTTCTTATCGTCAACTAGTGCTGTGCTGTGCTGTGCTGTGGTGTCTATTGGTTTTCTTTAAAAAAAATATAACTGTTGTAAATTGCAATTATTTATCCGTACAATTACCATAAACAAAAATTTCTAATTACTCATTTTTAATTTAATTAATAGTAAAATTAGGCAAGAGAAGTGAAGTAAGCGTTGACTAATTAATGACAAGTTGAGGTAGATGTGCCACGTGTGCGGACTGGATCCTTTGGATCTGGTACCGTTGCTGTGTTGGGTGAAAATTGGAGTTTTGACAAAATTTAATTAAATTATGGGGATCGAGAAGTAGAAAGATATTAAACAAAAATGAAAATTGCATGTATTATCTTTTATTTGTAGGCGTAGGCGTGCGTGTGGGGGATAATGTAGAGGTGGGGCCAGATGGGCCTAATTTAGGACCATAAATTAGAATGATTGATTTTATGGGTAATGTAGGTATTGTATTGGTAGGGACCCAACCCAACTCAAGTCGGTCATGAATCATGATATTAATATTGTATTGGTAGGCCCTAAGGTTATATCGGTCACTAACTCTCCGCCTGTTTGGACGATGGGAGATCTTCTTTATCTCGCACCATTTCTAACGGTGCTTTCAGTATTTAAAATATTATAGAGAATGATTTGAATTGAAATTAAGATAGATAATCATTTTTTATGTTTAACTTCAATCATGTTCTCTACATTTAAGCCACATATTATTAATTTAATAATATTTCATACTTTTAATGATAAAAATTTGTAGGAAAGAGAGTAAAAGTAAGATAAAGTATAATAAGAAAAATTATAAAAAGCAATTTGAGAGAGAGTGTGGGGAGCTCCCTACATTTTCACTCTCTCCTTATATGCAAGGAGAGAGTAAGAGCATCTCCAATTTGACTCCCTACAATAACTAAAAAACTATTGTAGGGAGTGAAAATGTAAAAATTGCACTCCAATAGGGCTTCCTATATGACTCCCTACAATAGGGAGCTCCTCACATTTCATTTCTCTCTCTTTACATGTAAGGAGAGAGAGTAAAAATGTGGGGAGCTCCTCACATTCTCTCTCATGTTGTTTTTTATTTTTTATTTTTTATTATACTTTATCTTACTTTACTCTCTCTCTCCTACTAACTTTTTACTATTAAAAAGTAATAAATATTATTGAATTAATATATGTAGCTTAATTGTACAGAGCATGGTTGGAGTTAAACATGAAAAAGTAACTCTCTACCCTAATTCCAATGCAAATCACTCACTATATTATTTTAAATATAGAGAGCACCATTGGAGATGCTCTAAAGAAAAGTAGAGAGCTCCCTATTGTAGGGAGTTATGTAGAGAGCCTCATTGGAATGCAATTTTTACATTTTCACTCCTTACAATAGATTTTTAACTATTGTAAGGAGTTACATTGGAAATACTCTTACGAGTTTCAAATATGGACCGCATTGATGCTTTATGGCAAGGAAAGATGTGTTATACATGTTTGATCGTTTTTGGTTATTGTTTGACCATAGTGATTTGCTTATTAATGGTGTTTCTTAAAAGAAGAAAAAAATGAGAGAGAAAATTGAAAGAAGAGGAGAAAGGATTGTAATATAGTATGTGAAGGAGAGGGATACAATTCATGTTCTATTTTTGCATCTAAACGTAACGATTCTAGTTGTAAAATTAAAACTCAAATAAAGGATGTATTGATTTCAAAATGAATTGTTACAAAAAATTGATGAGAAAGAGCTACAACTCAACTCTAGGAGAAGAGAGGTCCTCAAGAAGCATTAAAACGCAATTTAGATAATCAATACCCCAAAACCCTAGAACATTCTCTATTTATGCGGCCTATGACGCCCAACCCTAATTTCCTGTGACGACTTATTTCTTGTCGTGAAGCAGCTCTGCAACCTTCTTCTTCCTCTTATGTTTTGGGACCACTTTGGAGTTAGACGACGAAGGCCCTCCTGCAACGGCTATTTCCACCTCATCATTCTTAGCCTCTCGCCATGTGCACCAAATGCCTTCTTAATAACCTCTTGTCTCAAACGACGTCGCTGCTCATGTCAACGGTCATATTTCTCTTAACGACACCGTTTCTCTCCTTGTCCTGTCCATTAAGTGACTCACAGACTCGAACATGACATTGCTCCCTTCTTTTGACGAGCTTGTCCTCAAACTTCGGGAAGAGCCCGTTGTCTAGGAACTGGGACCTGAGAACCGACACATTTTCCCAGGTTGCATCCTCTGGGGCACCTCGTGACCACTGAACCATGCACTGTGGTACAACCTGATTGATCCTCTTGGCCATCCTATTATCCAAGATGAATTAGGGAAAAACCTTAGGTTGGCCTTCTCTATCCACCTCTGATAGTTGAGTGATGAGTACATTTCTTGCTCCCAATTGTTTTTTGAGCAACGAAACATGAAACACTGGATGAATTTTTTAATCCACGGGAAACTTCAGCTTATATGACACTGTCCTGATTTTTTCTAGGATATTAAAAGGCCCATAAACTCTGGCTGATAATTTCAGGTTCCTCCTCAATTCCACTGATTGCTACCTGTAGGGTTGCAGCTTTAAATAGACCCAGTCTCCCACTAAGAATTCTCTCTCTGTCCTCTTCTTATCTGCTTGCTGCTTCATCTCTCTTGAGTTCTCTGCAGATTGTCCCTCATTAATTCAATAAGGTGTTTCCACCTTTGTAAAAAGTCTTCCACATCAGCTACTTGAGGAGAAAAACCAGTAAGTCCTGGGAGTGGAGAAGGGTACCCATACAGTGTTTCAAATGGAGTAAGCCTTAAGGATGAGTGATGACATGTATTGTACCAACATTCAGCAAAACTGATCCACTTGAACCACTTATTTAGAATCTGATGACACATATCTCTTAGATAATTCTCAAAACATTGTTGACTCTCTTAGTCTGCTCATCACTCTGGGGATGGTAAGTTGTTGAGAGACTCAATTCAAGCTCTGCTGGCGCGAGGACCGAACCGAAGAGAGCTCGGAGCTCTAGGACCAGAATTATTTGTTTTCATATCCGGTGGCCCCCTCCGGCACACCCTGATTCGGCGTCAAGCTAATGGACAACACTTGGTGGTGATGGAGCTAGGTCGGCCTGTTGGGTTTCCATGGGTTCCAAATAATTAATTTCATGCAGCGGAAGCGGAAATTTAACCATGGAATCCTTTAAATTAAAGATCTTAATGTAGATTGATTCT